>JBBMKA010054746.1:0-18546 GCA_037833695.1 Sechiopsis laciniata
TAATACATAACTACATCAATATATAAGTGAAATAGAATATGAAAAAAAAATCATTTTTTCATTTTTTTTATTATGTTCAATATTAATTATAAGTTTATTAAAAAAATTATTAACTATTTGTTAACTTTTTTAATTTAAATTTAATTAAATAAAAAAATTGTAAAAAAAAATTCGTAACTCTTCTTACAATAACCGGCACCCCAAACACCGTTTATCATAACTCTCCATTTATCAAAACCCTTCGTCTACAATTACATAATCGGTGCCCCAAACGCACCCCTGATGTCTTACAACTTGATTTTGAAAACTTATGGATTGTGACCAAGCTCTTTGCTCACGATAATTGGCCTGACATCGCTGCCCCTCTATCAAAGATTTTCAAGTCCAAGGTGGCCATCAAAGCCCACATGCTGATAAAGGGCCTAATTTCCTTTAACTGAGGTGTTTTATTGGAACTAATTTCTCTCTTGGAAAGTGGACAACTTTTGACACTTTCCATTTGACCATCAAAAAATGGAACTTTGACATTCACAGTCACCCAGAACTCATTAAAGGGTATGGTGGATGGATCACTATCTCAAATTTGCCCTAAGCGCAAGGATTCCTTTGAGGCTATTAGGAGCTACTTTGGAGGCTTGGAAGAAGTTAGCTCAGACATTCTAAATCTGACCTGACCAACATTTCACAAGCTCGTCTTAAAGTGAAGAGAAACCTGTGTTGTTTTATGTCTTCTCCAATTATGATCTCTCTTTCTTTGCGAGGTAATGTTTTCTTACATTTTGGAGATATAGTGACTTTGGATCCTCCTTTTTCTTTAAAGAACAACCTCTTTATGAAAGACTTTTCCAATCCTATTGACCTATCAAGGCTCAATAAAGTTATGTTTGATGAAGGTATCGATCCAAACTTACAAGGTTTTGATACTCAGCCAGAACCTCCTGAGCAAATTCACTCCTTCTCCAAAAACCCTTTCCCATCTCCTCCCCATGGATGATTCCCTAATTGACTTGATTCCCCCTTCAATTCCCCCTCCTATTAACCCCCTTCCAACTGGCCTACATATACCCCCCCCCCCCTTTTTAACTCCACCCCTATTTTAAATACATATTCTTCTCGCATTGAACCCCTTACCTCTTCATTATATTAGAAGATGCAAATCCTCCTCTATCTTTGAAAGAAACTTTGCTCTGAACCCTGATTGTTTAGAAACTCATTACTCCTCCCTTCTTTACAACCCATCCTCCCTTCCCCCTGCCTCCCAGCGCCATCACCCTCCCTCTCCTCATTTCTTTGATCTTCTCCTCAACACTCATTCGTTACCCAATGGGCTTATTGTCCATCAAATTCTACAGGCTACCACTCTTCCCCCCAAGGCTCTTGATCCTCCCTCTCTTCCTGAGTCAGACATGGAAGATGATATAAGTGTTAGTAGTATTGAATCAGCAACTATCATTTGAATGAAGTTATTTCTCAAGATCAGGACGAGTTTTCCCTTCTGATTAAGCTGAGTTAGCCTTGTCCTCCCCACTGCCTCCACCATCAGTGTGCTCCTTTTGAAATTTCAGAAAAGTTCGTCAATATTATTTCTACTTGTGGACTTCAGCTAAAGGAATGTAGTGGATCAGAAGTTTGCTCGGTCGTTTGAGTTTCTAGATTGCAATTTCCTCGGCTTGATGCAACTTCAGATTCTCCTTTCGTCTATTGCAGTTGCCTCTTTTGCTTGAATTCTTGTGGCTTTCTTTCCTTGTCGACTTTACAGTTTAGCCCTCGGTCATCTGCTTCCCTCAATTTATCTTGGCATTATTGTTCGTAGATGTGTCTCATCCTTGAAGTTGAAGCTTGTAGATTTTTGGAAGAGTGTCTTCCTTTCTTGGTGTCACGATCCAACATTGTTATCCTCGTGAGGCGATCGTGAGGCACCTACTCTAACCCGACAAGCAACTCGGCAAAACGAAAAACACAAAGCGAATGGCACAATTGGGACCAACCTCCCTCACGCTCTTGGAAAAAAAGTTTTCGAAAGAGAGAAGACGATTTTCAAAAGGTTTTCGGCTACTAAAGATGAAATTATTTAGAGACAAAAGTGCAAAATCAAGTGGATGATTGAGGGTGACGAAAATACGGGTTTTTTCCACAGATATGTTGCTAACACCAGAAGAAGAAGTTCTATTTTGGAAGTTTTATCTGTCAATAACCTGAGACTGACAAGCGACGACGACATTGTAGTTGAATTCCTCAGTTTCTACAAGAACCTGTTCACCAAAAAGGCTCACCGAGTGCCTTTGCCTTCAAACATTGTTGGTGCCTCCATATTGCAAGCTCAAAATGATGATTTACAAGCTCCTTTCTCTGATTTGGAGATTGATTTAGCTGTTGCTGCCCTTGGCTCTAACAAGACTCCGGGCCCCGATGGATATACCTCTGAATTCCTTAAAAAATCGTGGAACATTGTCAAGGACGATGTCAAGAAAGTGTTCAATGATTTTTTCAAGACTGGTATTATTAATGTGAGTCTCAAAGAAACATACATTTGCCTAATCCCCAAAAAATCGGTTGCCAAGAAAGTATCAGACTATAAACCTATTAGCCTCACCACTTGTATTTACAAGATCATTGCTCGTGTCCAATCTAAAAGATTGAAGAAAGTTCTCCCTGACTGTATTACTTGGAATCAATTTGCTTTTGTGGCCGATAGGCAAATCTTGGATGCTTCTCTTATTGCTAACGAACTCATTGATGAATGGAATAGAAGGAAGAATTCTGGAGTGGTGATCAAGCTTGATATTGAAAAAGCCTTCGATATGGTTGACTAGGAGTTTCTTGATGAAATCCAACTCACAAAGGATTTGGACCGATTTGGCGCATGTGGATTAGGGGTTGCATCAGTTCAGCGAACTACTCTGTGATTATTAATGGTAGACCTATGGGCAAGCTTCGTGCCACTAGAGGTATCAGACAAGGAGATCCCTTATCACCTTTCCTCTTCACTTTGATTGTTGGTTGTTTTAGCCGAATGCTCCATATTAAAGAGGATGAGGGCCGGATTGAAGGTTTTCATGTGGGATCTTCTGAGGATCCTTGTTCGATTACACACTTGCAATTTGCTGATGATACTTTGCTTTTTTCTTCGGCGGATCCGGACAAACTAGCTAATCTGATTGATATTGTTAGAGACTTTGAAAAGATCTTGGGTCTTAATATAAATTTCCAGAAGACTGAATTTTTATCCATCGGACTCTCTCAATCCGAGACCGCCCTCTTAGCTGCCCCCTGTGATTTTAAGTTAGGATCTTGGCCTACTCTCTATCTTGGTCTCCCTCTCAATGGAAACCATAAATTGATAAGTTTCTGGACTCCTATCATTGAAAAGATTGAAAAGAGGCTGTACAATTGGGGTTCTACCAGTATTTCGAAAGGGGGTCGTCTCACCCTCATAAATGCCACACTCAGTAATCTCTCGGTATACTACCTATCTTTGTTCAAGGCGCCAACTAAAGTCGTTCAACTTATTGAAACTTCATGTAGAAATTACCTGTGGAGGGGAAACAAGGGTAATGCTGCTAGTCACCTTGTCAGATGGAACGCCATTAAAAAACCTCTTGATCACGGAGGTCATGGTATCCCGAACATTAAAATTAAAAATGATGCGTTGCTTGCTAAATGGACGTGGAGATTTGCTAAGGAGAAATCTGCCTTATGAAGGGTTATTATTCGGAAGAAATTTGGATCGTCTTTTAACCATTGCATCCCCGGTAATAGGAATCTTCACTTACCCAAAGGGCCTTGGAAATCTATCTACAAGGCCAGAAATTTGATTACCAATAATATCACTTACAAAGTTGGGAATGGAAAATCTACGCTGTTTGGAAAGACTCTTGGCTGATACCTAATACTCTTAAAGAGGCATTTCCTTTGTTGCATCATTTGTCTTTAAAAAAGAGGCATCCTATTGCTGATTTTTTGCTCAATCTAATAGATGTTGAGATTTATCTTTGAGAAGGCGCCTCACGAAATCTGAGATTACTAAGTGGGCTGATCTATCAACCAAGTTAAAGGGTTTTTCGTTTACTAATCATGGGGATGAATGGATTTGAGGTTTGGACGACATGGGTTCTTTCTCCACAAAATCCCTTGTTAATCATATCAAAGTTATGGCTTCATCGATCTCAGATGATATTAGCAGGTTTTACTTGAAGCTGTGGAAAGGTTACCAACCTAAAAAAGTCAAGTTTCTAGTTTGGGAAATCAGCCATAGAGCGATCAACACGAATGAGGTTTTGCGAAAGAAGCTCCCTGGTTTCTCTCTATCTCTGAGTTGCTGCAGCCTCTGTTTTAAAGGAGATGACTCACAAGATCATATTTTCAACCACTGTTCATGGGCTGACTCTTTTTAGAACTATCTTTTTTATTCTTTTGGATGGTCTTGTGTGCGACCAAGGGATCTTAATACTCTCCTTTGCCGCGTTTTGGATGGGCACCCTTTCAAAGACACAAAAGAAACTCTTTGGGTTAATCTTGTTTATGCTTTCTTTTGGAAGTGGTGGGGTGAAAGAAATAATTGTATCTTCAATGACACATCTAAGTCTTTCAACTCTCTCTTAGAGGACACTACACATGCTAGAATTTTTTGGAATCATAGGCTTCCTCCCTTTTGTAACTATGACCTTACTTTCTTATTTGTACATTGGCAACAACTTTTGTAATGACTTTATTTCCATTAATCTATAAAAAGTATTGTTTCTCATAAAAAAAAAGAAGATTTTTATATGCTCTTGTCTTTTGAAAGGTTATATAATATAACAATACAACAAGGACCACATCAACTATATCACATTGTACATATAACTTTGACTTCTTTTCATTTTCTTAATGAATATTGTTTCTTGTTTAAAAAAAACTTAAGACTTCTCAAACAAGTAACACTTGATAACTGCTACAATGTCAGTCGTAAAGTAAAAGAATGATTTGAATGCCATTCCTATTCATTTATTATTATTATGATTATTATTAAGCAGTTAAGTGGAAAGACAAAACAGCTGAATACCATGCAAACTTCTTGAGTATTTCCACGCAACACTTGCAGTTGATATAGCTCCAATACAACTTCCTGAAAGACCAAAGTTTACAGCTTCTCTAGCCGTCTTCAACTGAAAAAGTAATAATGACCAGTTACAAATGAAGAATTTAAAGAGCATGTACAAAACAAGAACTCTTAATCACAGCAAGTTGAGGTCTCTTCTTTTTCCTTCCTTCTATGCATGAATAAATGTGAAACAAAATGACAACCATGCTTAGCCCGCCAGTTTCAAAGGAGGTATGCGGGTTAAGTAATTATTGCAATTTGTGTAGAAATACACTATCAAATAAAAAAGTAGAGCAGGCACCCAGGCCATGTGTTCATCTTAAGAAGGCAAGAGAGATCATAGATCTAACTTGTTAGCATTATAGGCAGTATAGTAATCTAGATAATATCTAAAACTAAACTGGAAAGTACTTTTGCATATAAAAACTAAACAGTAAACGAAAGTTAGATAGCAGTGAAAAGAGAGATAATCAGCCAAGAAGGCCAAAAACCAGGACACAATAGGACCAAGAGAGAATATAAAGCAGAAAAGTCTTCGAAGGAAAATCCCAGGAAAATAGGTATGCTACAAGGTTCTAGTAATCATAATGATGACTACCATCTACCAATACAGTTCATAAGTACTTTACTAAAAAGCAATTGATTCCAACCCCTGTGGAAACAAGTTCGCAATGTATTATGAGTGAACAATGAAGTTAAATACGCCAGGAAAAAGAGTGAAATAAAACACATAATTAGATTTCAAGAATGATAATATGAAAAGAAAAGAGAAAGGAAGATATTATTTCTTTTTTTTTTTTTTTTTTTTGGATGAAGAAACGATTTCATTAAGTATGAAATATGAGGTTCATGAAGGAACCCTACAAAAATTACATAATATTTTTCCAATTAGAAAGGAGGGAGGAGAAAGAGTAATCTTTAAAACATGGATATCTCTTGACCCATGATACAACCGTAAGAACAATGCTATCAAAAAAACGATCAAAGAGTGCATCAACGCCTTGGAAGATCCTTTTGTTTCTCTCACACCAGATTCCCCAAAAAAAAGCTCTTGTAAACGATTCCCATAAAAATTTGGCTTTGTTCTTGAAAGGGTGCCCCAACAAGCAGCATTCAATTAGCAATAGAGGATCCATCGGTAAAGGCCTGCACCATTTGAAATCATAAAGTAACCAGTCCCAAAAATGCCCAAAGTAAGAACAATTGGAGAATAGATGGCCTTGAGTCTCCAAATCCTGGCAGCAGAGGGTACACCAATTAGGAGATAGGCTTATATGGGGAAGCCTTCGTTGAAGTTTCTCATTGGTGTTTATAGCCTTGTGGGCAATCTTCCAAAGTAAAAATTTAATTTTCCTAGGAGAGGGGCCTTTCCAAATGTATTGAAAAATCGCAGGAGTACTAACCAGAGGCCTGGGCTCCAAGCTACGCACCAGTGAGTGTGTGGAGAATGAACCCGATGATTCCATAACTTTGTCAATCGATGGGGAGAGATGAAGATGATCAAGGGCTAGCAGAAGATTGGTTAATTCAACCACTTCCTCATCCATAAGATTCCTCCTAAAATCAAAACTCCAAAACTATCAGTGACATCCCACATCCCATTTACCGAAACCTCTTTTTTGTTGGTCAGGTAGAACAACCGTGGGAAAAGAACAAAGAGGGGGGCATCTAAGATCCAATGGTCCTTCCAGAAGTTCGTAAGCATCCCATTTCCAACTCTGTATAATAAATTGTTGTTAATCAAGTGACTATGATGAACAATCGCTTTCCAAGGGCCTTTCGCCATCTTCAAAGATCTGTTGCTAATGAAATTCATAGGCTGGGAACACCAGTATTTAGCCACAATCACACGTCTCCATAACGCATTACTCTCCGTTGTAAATCTCCAAATTCATTTTGCTAAGAGGGCGGAATTTTTAATCTTTATTCCATGTATCCCTAGGCCCCCTTCATCAACATGATTTATGAGCTTCGACCACTTAACAAGATTTTGGCACTTTGTCTCGTTCTTCCCCTTCCAAAGAAAATTATGGATCAACTTTTCAAAAGCAACGACGATCTTGCTAGGCATTTGAAACAATGACATATAATAGGTAGCAGATTAGAGATAGTAGCTTGGATTAAAGTTAGGCGACCACCTTTTGATATGTGTGAGTGTTTCCAAGAGCTAATCTTTTTCTCGAATTTTTCAATCATGGGTAGCCAGAAACTCAATGTTCTAGGCTTTCCGTGGAGAGGAAGACCCAAATAAGGAGTCGGCCATGATGTCCTCTTAAAACCAAATCTATCAGCAAAAGCTTGGACAGTCTCATCATCAATATTTATGCCCAAGATCTCTAATTTTTGCATGTTGATATTAAGGCCAGAAATGAATTCAAAGAACAGGACCATACAAATCAAGTTGTCCATAGTCGTAGAGTTACATTCCGATAGGAGAATGGTGTCATCAGCAAACTGTAAATGATGAATCTGGATTGGTTCAATGCCAACATAAAAGCCGTTTATAAATCCTTTATCAGTAGCTCCATTCAGCAAACGACTAAGGCAATCCATAATAATAATGAAAAGAGAGGGGGAGAAGGGATCCCCTTGCCTTAGGCCCCTAGTTGCAATGATCTTACCCCTGGGCCGACCGTTAATAATAATAGAAAATTTTGCAGTAGATACACATCCTCTTATCCATCTTTTCCATTTGGATCCAAAGCCCTTTGCCTTGAACATGGCTTCTAAGAAATCCCAATCAACCTTGTCAAATGCCTTTTCAATATCAAGTTTCATAACAAAGCCCTTCCTATTCTTCCTGGACCATTCTTCAATCATCTCATTTGCAATCAAAATGGGGCTTAAAATCTGTCTTTGAGCCACGAAAGCAGACTGATTTTCAGTAGTAATGCTAGGGAGCGCACTCTTCAACCTTTCAGACAATACTCTAACAATAATCTTGTATAATCCGGTAGTCAAACTGATAGGTCAATGTAGGTCGATAGTCACTGACCTTCTTAGCATCGATAACCTTAGGAATGAGACAGATGTAGGTCTCATTGACACTTGCATTAATAATTCCATTCTTAAGAAACTCTTGGAACACCTCTTAATGTCTTGTTTAAGGATGTTCCATGAGTTTTTGAAGAACTCTACGGTGTATCCATCAGGACTCGGGGATTTATTAGTCCCAAGATCTAACACAGCTTTATGGATCTCGGCTTTGGTAAAGGGTCTTTCGAGAAAGGATGCCTGTTCATTACTAATTGGATCCCATTCCAAATTGGACGGAACCATACGATGCCCCTCCTTTTTCTTATATAATTTTCTAAAGAAATGGATGAATTCTGTTTCGATCTCCGATTCCTCAAGTTTACTGGTTCCATTTTCCCCCAGGATTTCGATGATAGTGCTCTTTCTTCTTCTAGCAGCAACAATTCGTAGAAAATAACTAGTGTTTCTATCCCCCTCATCCAGCCACTTATTCTTGCAAGTTTGTTTCCATAATACCTCCTCCTAGCAAGATCCAATAAAATTGCTTTTAAAGACATTCTTTGTGTGATCTCGACAGGTTGGATGGATCCATCCTCTTCCATTGCATCAATAATTGCAAGCTCAGTAATGAGGTTCTCTTTTTGAGTTTTGATGCAGCCAAAGGTGTTGAGGTTCCATTCCTTTAAAATGTGCTTGAAAGCCTTCAATTTCTGGATAAAACCATGGCCCGATCTACCTCTCATAGGAGTATTCAGCCACCAACAATTAAGTAAAGAAGAGAAATTCCGGTCCAGCCACATATTCTGAAATCTAAAGGGTGTAGGCCCCCACCTCTGTTTCTCCAATGAAAGTTGAATGGGGAAATGGTCTGAATTGTTCCTCTCAAGCCTCTTATTCATCAGATTAGGGAACAAAGCCAAAAAGTCCTCTATGATGACGAAATTGTCAAGCCTACAAAGAGTGGGGCTACTCCTGAAATCAGACCAAGTATAAAGACCATTTATCTGAATAGGATCAATAAGAGCATGGGTTCCAATGAAATTGTTGAAGGTCTGCATATCAGTCGAGGGAGGTCTCAAAGTTGATTTCTCACTAGGCCATTGTATAAAATTAAAATCACCACCCATGACCTAAGCTCCGCTGCATCGGAGTGTTAGCTCCAATAGTTCAGGCCATAGCATTGGTCTGTCCTCATTCCTGGAAGGTCCATAGATACCAGACACCCAGAAAGAAGAACCATCAGCTAATGAAAAAGATAAAGTCAGAGAGTATGTACCTAATATGGGAGGAGAGACTGTGAAAGATGGGTCATTCCACATGATAAGAATACTACCCGATGAGCCCTTTGCATCTAGAGAGGACCAACTGATATTCCGAGAACTCCAAATGGATTTAATGGTACATATGTCAACATTTGCCAGCTTTGTTTCTTGCAAAATAATAATAGAAGGATTGTGTTTCATGATGAAAGATTTAACAACCGCCCGTTTGTCTACCATACCCAGACCCCTGACATTCCATGAAATAATATTCATGAAGAAAAAGAAGCCCCACCCTTGTTGAATTTGCTGGAAGATCTATCATAGTTAACATTGGATTGTAGATTGATAATCTCACGAGCAATCCTGTTCTTCTTTCGTTCCTCCTTGACCTGTTTAGAGAGCTTGGATGCAAGGGGAAGAATGCCAAGACCCAGGGGATTCAACCATTCCAGAACAGGTTGAAGACAGGAAAAGGCATGGATGGATGGGTCTAACAAAGGTAGTGGGTTTTGAAGGGCCAAAATATGAAGAGAAAGAGGTTGAGCAAGAGCAAAGTGGTCAATGGAGGGTGGAGGAGTTTTGGGGGAATTAGGAGAGGTGGATTGGTAGGGGATGGATACTTCGACCCCTACTATCCATGGGTTTAGAATGGTGTTTAGTGCTAGGTAAAAGATAGGTGTGCTGTTTTTCAATTTTGATTGGGAGCTTGGAGGATAGATTCAGAAGGCTTGGTTCGGGAAGAAGAGAAGAAGAAGAAGAAGAAGGCAGACAAATTTTCAAGGGGATTGGTTTCGTTTGGATTGAATTGGATAAAAGATCCAGTTGGTGGGCCCCCTAAAAAAAAAACAAGAAGGCTGTGGGTCAAAAAAAGATGGGAAGATCGATTCTGTAAGAGATGAAAGAGGATTGGAAGGAACGATAGAGATCAAAGCAGTACCTGTTACATCAACCAAGTCTTCAGTTAAAATAGGGGAGGAGAGAGAGACTTCCTTGTCCACAGGACAATGGGTTGCTTTCGACGTGTCAGAATCTGGATTGGAGAGGATGGGGACTATTCCAGGGTATGGCCCAAGGATGCTATTGTTGTTCAGAGCATCACCGGCGAGTGGAAAAAATTTCGGTGAGGATGAAATAGCCGAAACCCGACCACCTGCTTCAACCCCAAAAATATTCTCTGCTTGAAAGAACGGTGTGAGCGTCACCTTGATTGTGCCGACAAATGATGAAGGGAGCCATACCTCCAGTGGGATAAAACCTGAAACATTTTCTTTGACTTTGATACAAACCTCTGTTAAATCTCTAAAAAATAGAGTATTTTTTTCCCAGCTCAATAAAACCTCCACGGGCTTCTCCAATGAAAGAAAAAGATTCCAAATTCCATCAGTCAAGTGGGAGATGATGAACACGAATCCAACCACCATAAGAGGGAACCTTCAAGTCAACCAGCTCATTTTCAAGACTTCAAAAATTGCATTTAATCAAATATGGGCCAAGAAGAGACCAATCCTTATGACGAATAGTGAGCTATGAAAGGTCTCTGCTATTGTTCATAAGGCAAGCTCTATATGCCGAAAGAGGGAGGAGAAAGCATTTAATCTTGAGAGCTGATTGGAATTCTTTTTCAATCAGAAACCATTCATCATGAAAATTCTTTCGAAAAACAATGATCGCACCCTTAAGTTTGTCCTCCATCGTGGGAAAAAAGTCTTGTTTCAAGTGTTCTCTAAGGGGTTGTGCGAGCTTTGGTCTGTATGTGGCCTTGATGATGGGTCGTTGTTCTTTCTTTGGTGGAGCCTCTGTTTTCTTTGTGAGCAGAGCTTTCTTAACAAAGCTGTTTTGTTTGTTCAGAGGAACATCTTTTAGCACTTGACTATAAGAAGAAGAGTGATTGAATGCGATATTTAATGATGGGTCAGTGTTGGTTGAGGGCTTCTCACCAGTATTAATCATCTTTAGTTTATCGCTATGCCTTTGTGCCAGAGATTTCTTTCCCACTAGAAGCATATGAAAAGTTTCCCAACCCCACCGTTGGTCCCCACAAGGAATGACGATTTTAGTGTTTCCACCATTAGAGTCATTCTTAATAACTTCAGCACAATAACCCCTTTTGTTACTCAATTTCTCCACCCAAAGTGTGTAGTCATCCAACTTGGTTTTTGTGAAGAACTTATGGTTAAGGGGGGTGGATAGCAGAGTTTGAAAAGTCTTCTTAAGCCATTCAAAAGAGGACCATTGTAAAGAGATGAAGAAGGCACGGTCTTTGGTGGTCTCAGTAATTTTCACTCTGCTTCCCCTGTATCGCGAGTCGATGTCAATGGTGTATGTCTTCCTTTCAACGTTAGAAGAGCGAGGGTACTTCGGCGCATCCATGAAGCAAACTGATCGGATCTCGGAGGGGACATTAGTAATCGAGAGTGGTGAGGGAGAAGGAGAAGTTCGATGAGAGAGGCGAGAGCAAAAAAGTTAGAGAGAGAAACAAGAAAGATTTCACTTATTATGATAAAAACGATTCCACAATACCATTATTAAGTAGTTCTGGAATGGACAACATTTAGTGATCAACTGTTGACCATAAAAACCATAGTAAAAGGAAATATTTGGTCGAGTTCCCTATTCATCAAAACTTGAAAAGCACAAGCCCAGAAACAGAATTTCCTCCAAACATTTTGAAAGCAATACTGCACAACAAGGGGAGGGAGACAAGCAAGCAATATCATAACATAAGCCATTGTGCATCAACAATCATTTTCATTGACCTCCAACTCTATTACCAAATCTCAGATATATCAATCATATCATTATAAATTTGAAATTTAAACTTGCTCGCCCTCAAATTCCAATTTAAACGAGGGGAAAATCCATATAAGATCATACGAAACTCGAAGTATCATACATGAATCCAGAAAACAATCCAGTAAAACAAACAAGCTATACGTGAATCCTAAAAAAAAAAAAGACGATTAAGAAGAATCACATCATACAAAGAGTAATTGATCCGCGACTCCAGAGAGCTCGATCTCGAAGCTGAAAAACACGATAACAGAACAGAACTTGCAAGCAGGCAGGCAGGCAGTAATGGAAATAACAGAAAAGGGAAAGAGAAAGATGAATTACAGCAGGGCCATGAACGGGGTCGGAAGCGATAAACTCCTCGACGTCGGAGGTAGACCAAGAAGGAACTCGGTTCTGGCGCTGGACGAAAGGGGCATAGTTGTCGAGGATCGAGAATCTCTCGGACCAAAATTCCTTGTAGCCCTCCCAGTGCTTTCTGAAGAAGGATTGAGACGAAGAATCCTCCATAATTGCTGCGCCGGAAAACAGATTGAGATTGAGAATTCAGAAACTATTCCGATTGAAATACCAGATTCCTGAAGGCTGTTCTCTTCAAGCTCTGCAATCAATCTTCTTGTTCTTCAAAGCTAGTTTTGTATTTGGGTTTTCGTGACGAAAATGAAGCCCGTGCTCGCTTGGTATCTCTCCCTCAGACTTCTCTGCTGTTGGACCAAGACAAGGCCCAATACCAATGTCTGGATTTTCATTTTGGCCCAAATGTTGATTTTTTTTACAATTTTCAATATATAAATTATATACATACATATATATATATATATATATAATATGTATGTGTAAAGTATAATATATATATATATATATTTTGAGAATAAGTATAATATATATATATTTTTTTAAAAACAAGTATAATATATATATATATATATATGCACACACACGTACGTATAATATGTATATAGTATAATTTAATGGAATTTGCTCTCGGTCAACTTTTTTATGATCTATTTTAATTATAACATTTTTTTAGAAAAAAAAATATTTCTTTCATAGTAAAATTTTGGACATTTTCTCTTCACCGTCTCTTGATTGAAGATTATCTATGCCACTAATGACAAACTATATTGATTGAAGATTATTTGTGGCACTAATTGAATATTTTGTGTTCACTCATAAAAGACTATTTATTGCGCCTTGTCTAATCTATTACGTTACCTTTTTTTTAGTACAACAATAATATTCAAGGTTGAAAAATTCCAACCTACATCTCTAAGTCGATATTACATATCAATTATTCTTGGACTAAGTACACAATACTACTTGGCATGCTTGAAGATCTTTTATCCGAGGCATATGGACATTGTGAGACAAAAAGCAAACCTCGCAAGATTTAAATAAGTGAATATTTATTGAATGGGTCGGTGGCTCAATTGGTTATGTTGATTGGTGTTAAACCTCTCATATTATTGAGATTATTTTTTCATTTTTTTTTTAAATAAAACTAAAAACAAACGTGGCATTTAAATAGAGAAGCTTTCCGACGATTTGTATAAGGAAAAGATGAGTTTCTCAAAGATATGATTAGAAACTAATCCAAGCACATTTTTCAAGAAATGTTAAATATATTACTATTAGCCCGTAAATTTAGGATTTATTGGTTATTTTGGTTATTCTTTGAATAATATATTTGTTGGGAAGTTTGTTTAATTTAGGAGAGACATTTGTATTCTGTTGTAACTATTAATTGCAATATTTTCTATTTTGTTACAAATATTTTGTATATATACATCTACCAAATAATGGAAAAGACAGAACAACTATTACGTTCTTCAATTTCTTTATTTTGCTCTGGAGTTTATGGTATCAGAGCCGTGCTTTTGATCACTGGCCAAAAAAAAAAAAAGATGAAAATATATCATCACAATCAAATCCATCACAACCAAATCCATCTCAACCAAATTCTCTTTATGCTCTTGCTTCAAATGATAATCCAGGAACAGTCATAATTCACGTTGTTCTCAAAGGGCCACATTATGAAGAATGGGCTAAAGGATTTCAAGTTTCGTTGGGTGCAAAACGAAAATTGGGATTCATTAATGGGGTTGTTCATCAGCCTAAAGATGATTCCGCTGATCTTGAAGATTGATGGACAATTAATCATATGATTGTGGCTTGAATTTTTAATACAATAGACCCAAGCATTCGTTCTACCATTTCATACCTCGGGACTGCTCGAGAATTGTGGGATGATATTAAACAACGTTTCTCGTTGGGAAATGGCGTTAAAATCTATCAATTGAAGTCAGAGATAGCAGATTGCAAAAAAAGGAGTAGAGAATCTATTATGGGATATTATGGGAGATTGAAGAAATTATGGGATGAAATTAATAATTTTGATGCTCTAGCCTCGTGCTCAGGATGTAAATGCGACTTGAATAAAGCGCAAACGACATAAAACTAATCAGGTACAAGAATTTCTAATCGGTCTTGAGACTTGATATGTGGATGTTCGATCAAATATTTTAGGTATCGAACTGTAACGGCCCAGGTTTTCATCCCGGTTCCCCAGGCATGTTTCTTAGTTGTTTCGGTTGTTCTGTTGGGCCGTTAGGGCAGTTTTGGCCTTCAAGGGTATTTTGGTCATTTTACCCCTAGGGTTAGTTGGGTAATTTATTGGACTTCAGGGCTGTTTCTACGTTTTATGTAGTTATGGGCTGTTTCTGTGATTTCAGGCTTCCAGGGCTATTTGTGCACTCCAGGTTGCTTAGGGGTTAGTTTTGCAATTAAAGATGAGAAGTTTATTTTGATTAAAAGGAGATTAAATAAAAAAAAAAAAAAAAAAAGGAATCGTATTCTCCCATAGCATTACAGAGAGAAAAGCCAGAACCTCCATCGATTCCTTCTTCCTCCCTTTCGATTTCCTCTTTCCCTTCTTCTCCTTGTCGCCGTCGACCACCTCCGAGCATCCAAACCCTTGTCGATCGCAGCCCTAATCGCCAGCCTCACCGATCCCCATCGCCGCTTTGCACACGCACCAGCCCATGCCGTCGCCGTCGAGCTCTAGACGTGCAGATCGCCCTTCGCCGAGACCACACCATCATGCACGGCCTCTTGTCGATCTGCTTCATCGCTCCTTACTGGCAATGCCTTCGCTGAGCAGCCCACGCCCAGCCGTGCCTTGCGATCCTGCACGCAGCCTAGCCCTGCCGCACGCATCACGCAAAGACTAGCAGCAGTGTCGCCCCGAGCGCAGACCCAACCGCTCCTTCTGCCCGTGTAGTGCCGTGTCATCGCTTGCGCCAACCGCATCATCGCTCGAGAGTAGCCCGCTTCGCCCAGCCTCGCATCCGTGCAGATGTGCCCTCCACAGCGTGCCTCTTCGCCAGGAAAAAATTTACCCCAGCGAACCTCCGAGGCAGTAGCAGCGTTTTCGCTAGTTTCTGTTTGGTTCTCGGTTTGGGTAACCTCCGTTTCCCTTGCGTTCCTTGGTTGAATTAGATGTTTGCAGGTGTATTGATTATCTTAATGTTACTGTTAGATATGTTATGCGTTGTTGATAATCTGCAGCTCAAGGAGCATCGTTATTATTTGTCTGTTCTGTTTATTTATGTAAGGATTCCTTGTCGTGGTTATATGGACCCTACGTTGGTCATTGATGGTGTTCTGGTTGTGTGTTACTGTTTTCACGAGCATGTTAGTGAATAGGTTCTGTTTGGTTGCTTGCTGTAAGAATCCAACTCTAAAACAGTCTCAAACATGGTTCTTACTCAGTATGCATGCATTTAAAGATAAATAAGTCCGTGAAAAACGATTCAAAATGCATTAAGTTCCCAAAATAAAACATTCAATCCAAAATCCCTGTTTAAAGCTTTAAAACAATCCCTGGCCAGAGTATTATTAAAACATCCACAAAGCAACATAAATAACATTATGCAAAAATCCCCTACGGACTCCGTGTCCAACTACATGCTGAAACAAATAAATAAATAACAGAGTGGCACCGACAGCTCCCATGATCATTCAGCTCCTCTGCGCCATCCCAGTGCTGTTCTAAGTTACTTGGTGGAAAACCCACAGAAAATAAGAGTGAGTACAAAGACACTCAGTAAGAATCTCCAACCGGGGTACAGTACGAAACATCAAATCATCTAGCATCCTAGTATACATACAAACAGTTACCAACACAGAAACTTTGCTTTGTGATCTCAACATAACTCAAGAGTCCTCAAGAGTCTCCTACTCCTGGCCTAATGATCAGCTCTCGAAACTGATCCCGATCTGTTATACTCGAAGGTCTCTTACCCTAGACCAAATGACCATCTCAAAACTTATCCCAATCAGATAATCCTCGAGAGTCTCATACCCTCAGCCAAGTGACCAGCTCTCAAAACTGATCCTGATCAACTCTCTTAGCTGATCTTGGGACACCCGGGAGAGTACTCGGTGTCTGGCTCTAAACTGGAATGAAAATGGTGTACTAACGACATTAGCCCGAATGAGCTCTCCTCCCGGTGCCTAATGCTTGTGCGCTCACACCGCATGCTGCTACAAACCACGTAAATGTGGGGGTCTAAAATAAACTATGCCAGTTTAGGTATGCATGCCTAAGGACTCGGAACCGGTGTCATTGATCTATAGTAGTGCGAGATCTGCGACACTCAACTATAGCAGCCTAAACCATCGAACGCCTAAAGCTAAGAACCGTCCAAGGCAGGCTTGCACCATTGAAGGGGTTCCACTCTAGCAGGCTATAGACTAGGCTTATGTCGTTGTGGTGAGCTAGACCACACCCGACTGCCGGGGGCGAGAACTTGTGCTCGCTGGTCCCGACCTGTGGGGACAAAATACGTTATGTCCGCTTTCAGCCTCTGGATGAAGACAACCTAATGGAAGCTAGCTAAGAATACACAAACTCATTTTCTGACAGATCAATACATGCTCAACAATAGATACAACCTAGCATGGCACTACAAGCTTATCAACAGAAATCACAACGCATGCCGGAAAGAACAAACCTAACATGGTACTAACATGTAGAAACAGAAAACAATACATGCTAGCAGGAAACAGAACAGCATACAATCCTATCCACTAACATGCTCGTAAACTGTAAACAGGCAACAAGAATGCAATCAATATATGAATCGCAGGGCCCATAAAACCCCGGTAAGAAATCTTTACCTGGAAACAAGTAGAACAACAATACCGAAATATGCTCCTAGAGCTGCAGAGAATCAATACAAGTAACAAACTAGTCAAATAATAACAAGCAAACAATTAAAACCAGCAGCTATTACAAGTCTGGAAAACTAACGAACAGGGCTCAGGAAAAGTTACCCAAACCGAGAAGAACAAGCTCGGTAGCAAGGCCTCGGCGAAGGCAAAGGCAAAAAATCACAGCTGGCGATGCAGGCGAGGCTCGTGGTGCTGCAGACGAGATGTGCGGTAAACTTTGGCAAGACGAAACGGTACGTGCAGCTAGGCGAAGGCTTGCGCACTGAACAGCAAAGCTGTGCAGCTAGACTCGGCGAATCTGTACAGAACCAGGCGAACGCTGGGCAGCGATCACGTGTACAAGCGGATCGAAGGCTAGCTGGCACGGCGAAGCAACAAACAGCGACGTAGATTAACGACTGAAGTGCATACGGTCTTAGTGTGAACGGGACGGTGAGCTATTTGGATCGGTGCGACTGCGATCGGTGATGACTTGCGATCGTGGACTAGTGCGGATGTTCGGTGCGGGCAGCTAGGGCTTGACGGTGACGACAGCGTGAGCAACCGAGATCGCGGGCATGCGATCTGTGGTTTGGCAATGTTGCAGCTAGGTGAAAGGCGATCTCGACGGCAATGGGGGGCTTGCGATCGACCACAAGGGCAGGTGATCGGCGATGGCAACGTTCGGCAACAAGGAGAAGAGCTTTAGCTAGGGCTTGTGAGTCTCAACAAAAGAGGAAGAAGAAGGAGGAAAAGAAGGAGAGAAAATCATTCTTAAATAGGGAAAAAGAAGCCTCTTCGCCACGTGTCAAGAAATCCCAGATCCAATCTGCTTTCGAACCCTAGCGAAGGCAAAACTTAAACTAATTTTCTCATTTTTCTCTTTTAACTTCTTTTAACCAAAACAACCTCCAAACTTTCCACAATGCAAAACTAACCCAGAAGTTCTGTAAATCACAAAAAAGCCCTAGTCTCAATCAAAAGCAAGAACGACCCTGGAAGCCGATAAATTATCAAACTAACCCTAGGGGTAAAATAACCAAAATACCCCTGAAGGCTAGAACTGCCCTAACCGCCCAAAGAAATAACCGAAATAGAAGAGAATCATACCTGGGGAACCGGAATGGAAAACTGGGCCATTACACTTGCCCTGTTTACTGAATATGCTAGTGGATAGGTTGTCTGTTTACTGCTTGCCTGTTTAATGAACATATTAGTGGA
>JBBMKA010054767.1:0-18539 GCA_037833695.1 Sechiopsis laciniata
CAATGTATTCAATTCCTTAGTCCCCAACCATTTCAAAGCCAATAAATATAAGAAGAATGAAGAGAGAAAGTGTGCCTATTTTCAGAGTTCTTCTTCCACACTTGAGATGAAGGTTTCGAAGCGAAGTTCATGTTCCTATTGACATGGAGTCCTGTTCTTCAATAAACCACCACCATTTTTCGCTTTTAGTTTATCTTCTCTTTGTTTCTTTTATGCTTTATTCATTTCTAACACTGTTGTTTCCCTTCGAACTGTTATTGCATTTGAAATAATCTAGTTTTCTTTTGCAATGTCTTTTGCTCATTTTTTATTTATTCTTTTCTTTAACTTCATGTCTAGCTAAGCATCTTAGGCAAAGGTTAAGGGTACGGATTGTAGAAGCATGTTCTAGGGTAAAAGGAGTTGTTAATTGAACCATGTTGAATTAGGATCTTAATTAAATAGTAAATGTCGATCGATCATCCACACGCATTAATAGGTTAAGAATCGGAAAAGGAAATAACCTAAGGCTAGTTTGCATGTTCAGTAAGTTAGTATTAAGCCATTCATACTTTAAATCAAAGTTTAGGAATAAACGCGTAACTACTACATATGCTGCACCAGATAAAATGAAGCGGTCGTTTGTCAGGCAAAGTATAGAAATTACTACTTACTGCAATTTACTCTAGGAGTTGCTAGACGCGTCCCATAACCTTAACCTGAGCCTTACTTAGTTAATTTCATATTTTAGGTTTATTTTCGCATTTAGATATAAAACAAAACTAAAATCTCAATACCATTGTTTTTACTTTCTTGCACGACTCTTAGATTAATTAGACTAATTATAGATATCAATCCCTGCAGAGAACGATAAAATATAAATACTTATCACTTGCTACATTTTCGATCGCGTATACTTGCGTGAATGCGATTCTAAAGCGTGGGGCTTTACCAATAAAGTCTTATAATTAGAATTTATCATTAGTTTATTTATACGGCACCGAATTATCGCATCAATGGCCACTACGAGTTTGTGGTTATGTCATTCGAACTAACTAAGTAAGGCATTCTTGTAGTGGCCATGAATATGATGGATAGAGTGTTCAGTAGCAGCATGTATGGATATGATGGATAGAGTGTTCAAGGCATTCTTGTACAGCTTCATCATTATATTCATAGATTACATTTTGATTTATTCTAAGACAAATGAGGACCGTGCTTTGCACTTGAGGCAAGTATTAGCAGCGTTGAGAGAAAATAAGTTGTATGTCAAGTTCTCCAAGTGTGATTTCTGGTTAGAGCAGGTGGCCTTCTTAGGTCACCTAGTTTCACAAGATGGTATTTCAGTGCTCCCCCACTAAGATTGATGTAGTGATTTCGTGAGGCAAGCCGACTACGACTGTAGAGATTTGTAACTTTTTGGATTTGGCAGGTTACTACTAGCTCTTCGTCAAACACTTTTCGGCTATAGTAGGGAACCTCACTCATTTGACGAGGAAGGGTATTAAGTTTGTCTGGGACGGTGATTGATACGTAGCTTCGCCAAGTTGAGCACAGTTTGGTGACAACCTTAGTGTTAGCAGTTCCTGAGGGAAGTACAGGGTTCGTGATGTATTGTGATACATCCAAGTTTAGTTTGGGTTACGTGTTAATGCAGCACGGGAGGATGATTGCCTATGTTTCCTATCAATTGAAGACTTATGAGCAAAATTACCCTACACATGATTTGGAACTTACAGTAGTGGTCTTTGTACTAAATATCTTGAGACATTACCTCTATGGTGAGCAGATTTAGATGTTCACGAATCACAAAAGTCTCAAGTACTTCTTCACTGAGAATGAGTTAACATGAGATAGAGGAGATGACTTGAGTTAGCAAGGAACTACGATTTCAAAATTCTGTACAACATCAGTAAGGCTAACGTAGTAGTAGATGCTTTGAGTAGGAAGATGTTGCACTCTACAACCTTGTTGGTTTCCTAATTTCCAATACAGAAAGAGTTGGAGCGAGCCAAAGTTGTAGTGTTGTTGGAAAAGGTTAACGCTAGGGTAGCCTACTTGACTGTCCACCATTCAACTATATAAAGGATCATAAATGGCTAGTTGAGTGACCCCGAGATGGACAGATTGTTTGCTAGGGTTAGATATGGAGGTTTATAGTTTAGAGGACACATTTTCATCCAAGCTGATCGATGCGATTATTTGGTGCGGTATAAATAAGCTAATGATTAATTCTAAGTATAAGACTAAAGTCCTACAACTTCGAATCACATTTTACGCAAGTATACGAAGTCGAGTATACAACAAGTGATAAGTATTTATATTTTATCGTTCTCTATAGGGATTGATGTATGTAATTAATTAATTAATCTCAGAGTAGTGCAAGAAAGTAAAAACAATGGTGTTAGGATTTTGGTTTTGTTTAATATTTAAATATGAAAGTAACATTAAAATGTGAAATTAACGAAGTAAAGCTTGGGTTAAGGTTATGAGAAGCGTCTAGCAATTTCTAGGATAAATTGTGGTAAGTAGTAATCGCCATACTTAACTTATCTAAACATTTTCTTCCGCATTCGTTCACACTGACCCGACTCCAGCAGTGAATCAGCGTAACTTTCTAAACAGTGTGTCACATGCAATAGTAGAACGTTTATCCCAAAACTCTTCGTAAATGCGTAAAGACTTATACTAACCTACTAAACAGCAAATTAGACTTAAGTTATCGTTTCTTCCGAATTAACAACTTACTAGCTCATATGGATGATCGGTCGACCTTTACTATTTAATTAAGTCCCTAATTCAACATGCCTCAATTAACAGCTCCCTTGTACAATAGTACATGCTTTCTACACCCCATAACTTTAACCATCGCCTAAGATGTTTAGCCAGACATAGTAAAAAACAGATAAAGCATGGGAATGAAATATAAATAATATTGCATTGAAATAATGTTTGTGCGAAACAAAAGGAAAAACAAAGTAGAAAAGATAAACTAGAAGGCAATAAGAAAAGTAATAAATGGCGGCTGCTTGAAGAACAGGACTCCATGTCAATATAACACGAAATTTGCTTCGAATCCTCATCCCAAGTGTGGGAGAAGAACTCCAAAAATGAGCACACTTTCTCTCTTCATTCTTCTCATATTTATAAGCTTTGGAATGTTTGGGGACTAAGGAATTGAATACATTGGAAGGCAAGGAATTAAATGCTTTGAAGAATAAGGAAATAATTGGATTTGGAAAATAAGGAATTAATTGCTAAGAAATTACAATCTCCTATAATTCTGCTATCATGTCGCAAGGGAATCTTCTTTTATGCTGTTATAATTGTATATCGCGACGCATTAAATCTTTATAAAAACTTGCTTTATCTTTTCGCAACGAATATTTAACCTTCGCGAATATGTTTGGAAGATCCCGCGGTTCTACAAACTCCAAAGCGTCTTGATGCACATTATAACCTTCCACTTCTCCTTTGAATGCGATGCTAACCATATTCCTAAATCCTATAGATATAGCAATAAATTAGTGAATTGTGGGATCTTTGGCTTTCAAGTATGAAAAACATTCGGCATCCATATTTTACTCTAAAATGCTCTAATTTCCCTAGCCTTTTATATCTAAGCTCATAAATCATGCATGCATCTTATTTATATAAATTTCCCATCTTAATGCTATTCTAAATCTAAAGTTCATTTAATTAATGCACAAATACCATTAGAATATATTAATCTATTAGCCTAAATAACTCTATATTTGAGAGCTATCAAACCTCCAAACTTGAATCATTGCTCGTTCCGAGTAATCCGCCATATATTAACATGCAAGGAAACTTTTATATAAATGCTTTTAAGTCATGTTCTCAATAATTCTCTCAATATCGTAATCTAATTAAGCAAAACTTCGTCACAAGCTAAACGCATCAACTTCTATCCTACAGATTTTAGAGTCCTAGTCTTGCGAAAATACTTTTCTTACTGATAACACGCTCTTCCTAGTTAGACTAAAAAATTAGACCTCCAAGAGATTAATACCTACGGCTCGAACCATTTCACTCGAGCCCTGGATCATCCTAAGTTTGCCTAAACCATTTTGTCATGGTTGCAATTTAAGTCCTTAGATCCCTCGAGGATTTTTGCTATGCTTTCCGCTTTCCTACTCAGGTTGCACTCATATTCACAATTCTGTAGTTCTTAGGATGGTTCACTTGAGCATAAAATGTTCCATCTAAGTAATAGAATGTCTCAAGCTTGCGCTTTTAGTTAGGAGCAAAGTACTTTAGGATTCCTACGGCTATTCGCTCTTTTGTACCTTTTATTTTGCCCAAAATTTTTTTATCTTTATTTTCCGTAAAACTTTTTTTTTTTCTTTTCTCTCTTCTATACACTCCTCGGGCATGCCCTCACCTCCAAACTAAAAATCTTCACTGTCCTCAATAAAGATGAGACTTAGTTCCCCCAAACTTAGATTATTCTAAGGCTTGAATTCCATGCTTCAAGTTTTCGATTTTAACCTTGAGAGTTAACTCATTTTTTATTTCGATTAGGGATTAGTGTATTATCAACTTGGTTCGCATTTTGGCTAGTCCATTCTCCTAAAATCCTAAGGATAAATGTGGGTGTTTTAGATTGTTCAGAAATTTGACTACACTAGACTACAACATTTGAGAGCAGAGCGAAGAAATATTTGTATATAGCATTTACTGTTTCAGTTTAAACATTCATGAATATGAGTAAAAGATTTCTCTATTTAGCCCTAATTCGCTTCCTAGGTCAGGGTAAACAAGATCATTAAACAAATTTCAGCATAGATATATGAAAGTAAAAAATAAAGATAAAGAAAGACAGAAACTTCCTTTTGTTTTCCATATGGAATTTGTCGCGTCCATACTGCTTTTGTGGCTTCCTTTCTACTGCTTGTTTGTTTATCATATTTTATAACATCTTCAACTTCGTGCCAGCGATACCTATTCGCTTTCCCAATACAAAACGACTGTGCATGCTCCGAGCCTCGCATTCCAGGAATGCGTTATGCACACTTTTCTTTTGGCCATATAATGATCTTCTTTATTGCACCATCTTTGATAACTTGGTTGGTTCTGGCTCCATAGTCTCTCCTTATGAGATATCTTCCTACCACAATTGCTTGTAGTAGGCAAAGGTGCCTTACATTTTGGCCCTGTTGTATTGCCCTCTCATCAGATTTTCGAATAATCTCTCGCTTGGATTCTTGAAGGCATGATAGTTCAAAAAGTGGTTTACGTAATTTCTAAGAGTTCGACGCTTTTAAAACTATCTCTAGTTTCCTGCACTGCTTGCTTCATCACCTCTTCCTTGGTGAGTTGATACTTTTCTTTTTTGGTTTCAGCTATAGGTTCATCCTCGACAAAGCTAATGATTAGATGATTTTTATCTCCACTTTTACTTTTGTCACCAGGATTTTGCACAGTACCACTACTGGAATATTTGTTGTTGTCACTCACAAACCTTTGTATCAACTACTTCCTTATTGTCAGCTTCGGGAATTGCTAGAATAGTGAACCTTTCCCAAGCTTCTTCCTATTACTGATATCACATCCTCTTGTCTCTGTCTTCTGTTGCGCACCTTAAAGCTATGGCCTCTTCATCTCACTTGATCTTGGCTAGCCTGAAATCTTCCCATGAGAGTTATGTCTCATAGTTGAATTCATTGGTGGATTAAGTACTTCGACCTTTAGAAATGTATTATCCGGTGTTGTAACTTCTCTATTGGCTACGCTTTCTCTGAGTGTTTCTTTTAGAGATGGCTCACGCTTGCATTTGGGTTCTTGAGGTGTTAGAATGATACCATTCTCCCTTATCCACTTCTAGCTTCTTAGCCACACCTTATCTCTCATAGTTGCATCCTCTGAAGATTGCTCATGATTGTACATTGGATACCCAGGTTCATGGTGCCTAGATCCCTATATATGGTTCATGTTGATGCGATCTCCTTGCAGACTGTATTGTTCCTAATAGATTCTGCTATGATCTCCACCAAATTGCAGCTGATTCTTTAGTTAAGATACGTTGAATAGAAATCTGTTGTGTATGGCTCCTCTGCATAGCCTAGTTGCTGAAAAAAACATGTTTGTGGAAATGCGATATTATTGTTCGAGTGATGACTAGCAAAGTGATTGTAGGCCAACTTCTTTTATTATTACTTATGGTGATGCATTGGGACTTCTTCTCGGTAGACTGGTATGCTCCGAGCTTCACAGTGTTCTACAGTACACTTAGAATTACGAAGTAATTAGCCTTTTTGTTAATTAGGAACTACTCTTAAACTTATACAACTAATTATAAATAATCAATCCCCAGCAACGCCGCCAAAAACTTGATGCAATTATTCGGTGAGTTATAAATAAGCTAATGATTAATTCTAAATATAAGACTAAAGTTCTACACCTTCGAATCACATTTTACGCAAGTATACGCAGTCGAGTATGCAGAAAGTGATAAGTATTTATATTTTAGCGTTCTCCGTAGGGATTGATGTCTATAATCAGTTAATTAATCTAAAATTCGTGCAAGAAAGTAAAAACAATGGTGTTGGGATTTTAGTTTTGTTTAATATCTAAATACGAAAAGTAAAATAAAATTCAAAATTAACTAAGTAAAGCTCTGGTTAAAGTTATGGTAATCATCTAGCAATTCCTAGGGTAAATTGCGGTAAGTAGTAATCACCATACTTCACTTATCTAAACGTTTGCTTCCACATTCGCTCACATTGACTCCGACTCCCGCTGCGAATCAACAGATTTCTAAACAGTACGTCGCATGCAATAGTAGAACATTTATCCCTAAACTCTTCTTAAATGCGTAAAGACTTACACTAACCTACTGAACATGCAAATTAGACTTAAGATATCTTTTCTTCCGAATCAATAACTTACTAGCTCATGTGGATGATCGGTCGACATATACTATTTAATTAAGTCCCTAATTCAACATGCTTCAATTAACAACTCCCTCGTACCCTAGTACGTACTTTCTACACCCCGTAACCTTAACCTTCGTCTAAGATGTTTAGCCAGACAAAGTCATGGCAATGAAATATAAATAATATTGCATTGAAATAATGTCTGTGCAAAACAAAAAGAAAAATAAAGTAGAAAAGATAAACTAGAAGGCAATAAGAAAAGCGATAAATGACGGCTACTTGAAGAACAGGACTCCATGTCAATAGGAACACGACCTTCGCTTCGAAACCCTCATTCCAAGTGTGGGAGAAGAACTCCAAAAACAGGCACACTTTCTCTCTTCATTCTTCTCCTATTTATAGGCTTTGAAATGGTTGGGGACTAAGGAATCGAATACATTGGAAGGCAAGGAATTAAATGCTTTGGAGAATAAGGAAAGAGTTGGATTTGGAAAATAAGGAATTAATTGCTAAGAAATCGCAATCTCCTATAATTCTGCTATCATATCGCAAGGGAATCTTCTTTTTATGTTTTGATAATTGTATATCGCATCGCATTAAATCTTTATAAAAACTTGCTTTATCTTTTCGCAACGAATATTTGACCTTTGTGAATATATTTGGAAGATCACGCGCTTCTACAACCTCCAAAGCGTCTTGATGCGCATTTTAACCTTTCGCTTTTCCTTTGAATTCGATGCTAACCATATTCCCAAATCCTATAGATATAGCAATAAATTACCGAAGTTTCGGATCTTTGGCATTTAAGTATGAAAAGCATTCGGCATCCATATTTTACTCTAAAATACTCTAATTTTCCTAGTCTTTTATATCTAAGCTCATAAATCATACATGCATCTTATTTATATAATTTCCCATCTTAATGCTATTCTAACTTTAAAGTTCATTTAATTAATGGACAAATACGATTAGAATATATTAATATATTAGCCTAAATAACGTTATATTTGAGAGTTATCACTGATGTCGGGTTGCGGGCTAACGTACTCACCGAGGCTCACGACTCCCCGTTTGCTTGGCATCCAGGAGGCACCAAGATGTATTAGAATTTAAAGCAGTCTTTTTTGGTGGAGTAACATGAAAAGGGAAATTGCCGAGTTTATTAGTAGGTGCTTCAATTTTCACCAAGTGAAGGAACCTAGGTAGAAGCAAACCGGGCTTTTGTATCCTTTGAATGTACCTAGGTGGAAGTAAGAAGAGGTTTTGATGGATCTCATTACAGTTTTACACAGCACACTAAGGGGTTATACGATGATTTTGGTTATAGTGGAACGGTTGACTAAGAGCGTACACTTTGTTCCAGGAAGGATCACTTACTCCATGGAGAAATAGATATGTTCTTAATTATGTTGTACGGTATCATAGGGTATAGGTTAATATTGTTTCAGATCGAGATCTTAGGTTCACCGCTCGCTTTTGAATAGCCATCTAGTAAAGGTTAAGAGCCAAGTGTAGTTTCAGTACAGCTTTTCACACCGACAAAAGAGGTATGTCAATATTCAGCACAGAGACTTAGAGTTTAAGTTGGCCACCATGTGTGCCTGAAGGTATCCCAAATGAGAGGTGCCTTGAGGTTTGGTAAGAAAACGAAGTTGAATCCCTAGTTTGTAGGACCGTCTGAGATCCTAGAAAGGATTTGGACTGAGGCGTACTATTTAGCCTTGCCTTCGTCTTTATCGGTAGTGCATAGTGTTTTCCATGTCTTGATGCTACAACGATATGTAGCTGATCTGTAGCATGTAGTTGACTTTGAGTCATTACGATTAAACATAAATTTTGCCCTTTAAAGAGTGCTAGTAAAGATTTTGGCTTGGGAGCATAAAACTTTTCATAACCGAGAGATCAGCTTGGTTCAGGTAATGTGGAGGAGTCAGCGAGTTGAAAATGGGACTTGGGTGCCCGAGGACGACATGCGTTCTCGTTATCCATAGTTGTTTGAGCCTTAAGACTTTGGAGGGCAAAAGTCATAAAAAAAAGGGAGTGATGTAACACCCTGAATTTTCAGATTAAACCTCTAGGTATAGCAATTTTGATTCTCAAGATTTCTGGCTTAGTTTCCATGCAGTTTTGACCTTAGGGGTATTTTGGTAGTTTTTCCTCTAAGAACCTTTTTGCCGTTAATTGACAATTGTGGGCTTTTTGTGATTTCACGTTGTTTGGGACAAGTCGTAAATTGTTGAGTTAATTTAAGAGGTGTTTTAGACCTAGCCACTTTCCTTTATCGTAGAATTCATGAGTCAAAGAGATTGAGAGAGAGAAAGAGAAATTGAGAAAAACTCTTTATCACCGATCAGCTGAAGAGATGTTCACCTGCTCATACACCACCGTGCCATCCACCATGCATCCAGTGCGCTCACCTGCTTGCCTAGCATTCATCTTTCCTCAACCACACACGCATAGTAGCACCATCAGCCGTATGCCAGTGAGCATGAGCCCAGTGCCCCACGCTTTTGTTCGCGTGTCGTATGTTCACCGTTCGAATGAGCCCTAGCTGCTCGTCAGTGTACCTCAGTGCCCTGCGCGACCAATCCCTACCGTGTGCTATCCCTGTATAGCAGTGAACACCTTTATGCTTCAACACCTGCGTCACAGCCCTAATGTGCGTCGTGCACGACCAACCCCTACCATGTACTTTTCATCGAGCTCTTTGATTATCTAGCAGCCGAGCCTCAACACTTTCTGTTGTCGTGCCGTGCCATGCTCGATGCCCTTGTGAATCTAGACTCTCTAGACTGCTGGTAATTCCATTTCCTGACCCTTTGTGCTTTGTTGGTTTTGTAAACTGTGGCCTAATTATTTGTTCATGCTTAGATCGAATTAAGTGTTGGTTATTTTATTATTGGGCTCTAAAGAGCATTTGTTTTGTACTATTCATTTCAGGTAAGGATCCCTTACTTGGGTTATGTGGGCACGTAGTCATAATTTATATGTGTTTGTTGTAGTGCTACCTAGAAGCTTGCTAGGATTATGGGGTCTTGGCATGTGGTGTATTTTATCTGTTTCTTTCTATTAAATACTCTTAATTTACGTTACCTATTGTGATTTGGATGGCATGTATGTCTATTATGATTGCTAGCATATGAGTCGATCCTAGTTGTTAAGATTGAGTAGTATCCTGCTAGGATGGTTGTTTGTGATATTGAGCTGGTCTGTTTGGACTAAGCATGTAGTTATTTTAGTTAGACTGATTATGTGCCATCATCTAGGTTGTAGAGGATGCGACATATTGTCATCCTCATAGGTCAGGATCATGAAGATTTATCCCACCCTCGATAGCCGAGGATTGTGATGTGACATGCCACCATCAGTGATGCCTAGTTTGTAACTCGTTTAGGCGAGGCCCTGATTATAGTGTACGCCTGCTATGGAAGGGTCTTAGCTTTAGGAGTTGAGTGTGAACAGGCTGACTCTGTTGCTGGTGAGGACCTCTAGAATCGTGACTCAATGGACACCTTTCTTGTTACATTTAAGCATGTGTATGTAGACTAGGATAATAAGCGTAAGCCTACACCTATTTGGTTTGTAGGAGCATGCGTTGTATGTTGGTTGCGATTCGGCTATGGTATAAATATTCAATTAATTAATTCTAAGATAAAATATTATTGCTAATACCCTATGCTTAAAATCACGTCTTATGCAAGTATACGCTGTCCAATTTATAGTAAGTGATAAGTATTTATTTTATCGTTCCCCACATGGATTGATGTCTAGAATTAATGTTACTAACTTAAGAGTCATGCAAGAAATGTAGACAATAGTTGGTTGGTTGGTTATTTGTTTAAATAATCTACTTATGCAAAATGTAAATAGGCTTAGGTGAGAATGCAAATGCGAATGATGCAGATCATGCGATATATTGGTAAGATAGATTTCATGCTTCCCTATTCTTAATCACTGCTTCCGCAATAACTGATTTATGGCAAACACAGCTTCCACTAAGGTTCTTCATACTAAACTCTGGCAATGCATGCATTAGTAAGGTTTTCCCTAACTTCTTAAACACTGAGAGAGACCTCACATTGACCTAACGTAACCTGTTGTGACCTTTTACCAGTTCCATCTACCGAGTTCACTAGTGGTTAGCCTACGTGGGTAGCTAGTCAACACAGACTTACCAACAATAGGAGATTTTCCATCAGGTGCCTTCTAATCTAGTGAAACATAATTAACTCGGTGAAAGAAAAAAATGCAAATAACATTATGACAGCGTTAACTACAAACTACGATCTACTCCTAATTACGTAAATGGGAAAAACAATAAGGGAATGATGCGGTTATTGCAAATGGCTGACTCCTTGTCATCGGACATCACGAACATCTTCCAGTTGCCTTCCCACAGTGAAATCATCTAGAGCGAATTGACTCCTGGCTACCTGTCACCCTTCCGATCTTCCGACGTCCTTCCAATCATTTGACCCTTCATTAATTGACACCTAATTAAGGTTTCTTTGTTTTCTTATATAGGGTCAGTTTTCTTGGCTAGCAAGCTTGAATGGTTCTAGAATGTCTTCATTATCGCCTGAATCTCAGTTAATTGATTTTCCTTGATTTCTACGGTGCTGTGATTCTTCGAGAGATATAGCTCTTTAGCATGTTGCAGCATCGGCAGCTCTTGGCTGCGCTAGTTTTTCGTTCTAATGCGGTAGTATTTTCAGCTTCTTAGTCCTGCACAAAAGAATACTTAAATTAGTATGTTTATTACTCTCTTTTACTCACGAAATTTCATGTTGTCTTTCTTAATGCATACGTGTGGATGTGTCTAGATTCTACCTTTTTCATTCGCATTTTAGCTCTATTTAATATCAATTGCCCAGAATAATCCTAAGAAATGCTTAAATGAGATTCCTAATTTATGCTTTGTTTGAGAGCTATCATATGCGTACACGCACCGAGTGTCAAGTAGATGGCTCACCTAGACCACTAACAACAGTACACTATTTCGTTGATGAGTTGTTTAAGCTAGTTAGCCAAGGGTTGCCTTGATGAGCGAGGTGAGTGTCTTAAGAGCCTCACTAGAGAGCCATGTAATGAACTCATGACCCGTCTATAGCTATGTTTAGTTGAGTTGTAAATTGTATATGTGCTAGTTTGTTGAATTCTGTCTATGTGTAATGTACCCCTTTTGGGGGGTTTTTACTAAGTGTTCTTTTTATACTCACCCTTATTTGTGGTTTTTCACCAGGTAATCACGGGCAGTACCAAGACGATTAGCTGGGAGGTGCTGGAGAGATCATGGGTGAGCTTATAGTAAATATCTTTGTCTTTTTTTTTTTTTTTTTTTTTTGACAAGAAAATATCTTTGTCTAGATAGCTTGAGTTAGTTATTTAATTCCTTCATATTTCTTTGGCATTCTCGATAGACTCTTGTTCGTATTTCTCAATGTTTTGTTGTGATTAGGCATGGATACCTTTTAACTGTTTTAAATCTTTTGTTGTTTTAAAATCCTTGGCCAAGGGCTCTAATAAATGTATGGATTTCTGGATTCGGTTTATTGTTTTGAATAAATGAACTGGAGCAGATATTGTTTACGAGTTCTTACAATGTTAATGCACAAAGCGTCATCCATTCATATTTTTACTCTAAAAACTTTAGTTTTTCTAAGTTTTTCATCTTGAGCTCTTTAGAATATATATGGACGGTATTTGTGTAAATCTTCCTTCTTAATGTCATTTTAATAATAACTTACTCAATTCAATGCATAAATCACTTAGAATTCATTAAGAATATAGCCTAAATAACTCTTTGATTGAGAGTTATCAATGGATCTTTTCATAAATTCATTCCTAAAGTACCTAAAGTCCTTTTGACATAGTAGGTGGACATAGTAGGTGAAACTTTTATCGCTCCATCCAAACTTTGCTTTCAAATTATAAAGCTTGATCAACGTATATATTTTGGTAAAAATTTTACAATTTGGGTATAATGATTTACTAGCATCCTAGTGTTGCTTCCTCCAATATTGGGAATTTATCGTAAAAATAGTCTTGTGCAGCCTCAAACATCCATAATGGGCCATTTACATCCTCATCTTCGACTGCTACTATTATATTTTCAATGTTTCTTTTCTTCGATATTGATTCCCCATACCAAATCCAAATGTTATAACTTTGACCAATATCATTAAAAAAAAATAAACGGTCTCTAACTACACTCACATTTTGGGACTCATTCACATATTTCAAACATGAACAACAAACAACATTTGACCCTTTTGAATGTCGTAATGCATTTTCTATAAAATCTCAACTCCTAAACGCTATTCGTGTGACATTTGATCCATAAGCATCCAAGACTTATCCATATATAGCCAACTAAAGAAACTACCTACAAATTGAGAATCAAGCACAAAATTTGATTTCAACTTTAGCAATTCAATTATAAGGTCAGGCATAAAAATTGAAGTAGCTAAAATAAATAGTCAACTAGTTGAAATCTTAAACACATAAATGAAACTATACAATGGTCAAATAATTAGTAATACAATAAATTTGGGAACGAGAAAAAAAAAACACAAAAATACAAAAATGTAAGGATGATCCACAACAAACAAATGGATAAAACGACAGCCCTAAATAAGGGCAAAACGACAACAAAAAGGGCAGATATTGGTTCACAACAAAAAATTGACAAAACGTTAACAAAAGAAGTAAAAATGAGGAAATGAATCCCACAAAGATGAAATGAAGCTTTAAGAAAACAAAAACGGCGACAAAAAGCTCAAGAAAGTAGAAAGTGAAATCTGCGCAATTACCAAAAAAACTCTTTGTTTTGAGCAAAAAAGGCGTAAGTTTCAAAAACACGGAGAATAGATGTTCGATATTAAATGACCGACATCTATTCTCCATATTTTTTTAACTCATCGATAATAGATGTTGGCATTAGTGACATTTTAAACGACCGACATTTATTCTCCATGTTTTTTAAATTCATCCATGTCCGACATATATATTTTGTGTTTTTTTAAACTGATTTATTTGGTTCAACATCTATGCATTTAATTGTAGTAGTGTAATTTTAGAAATTGGGTTAAAAATTAGTCATTTAAATATAAAGATCAACATGAAGAGAAATAATGAAAAAAATAATAATATTTCAATTTTATTGTACTTATGGATGTACATGGTCTGGGCTGTGATGGGTTAGGGAATTTTTTGACTAACCAAAAATTTCGGGTTGGTCAATACTCCAACTCCTCCAACCTTATGCAGAAGAGCAACCCAACCCAACTCTATATTTCCAGGTGGGGTTGTGTTGGGTTCTCGAGTTATGTTAATCTTCTATTTCCTCTATAAAATAACTCTATTCATACCTCATAAATTAATTAATTAATTAAGTAAGTAAGGATGATATTATATTTAGACCTAGATTATCTATCTTATTATTTTATGTTATTTATTAATATGCTAAGAACCTATTTTATTAATTAATTTCTCTTCTCTCTCTCACACGCACACAACCGAAGAATTAACCCAACCCAACGAAAATTATAAAATCATCACTCCATTTAACTCAAGTAAAATTATAATTCAACCGAACCCTTAAGGTTTAGGATGGATAGTCTGAGTTGCTCGAATTTTTTGTTCTTTTGTACACTCCTAATTGTACTATCTTTCTTGTTATATTGACAAAATTTTACTCGAATGAGAAAATTTGAATTTGCTAGGATAAATAATTTAATTTATTTTTTAATTATTATCAAAAATTGGAAATTTGACGATAAATTAAAAGAAGCCATTAGAACTAAAATAAATACGAAAAAAAAAAAAAACATTCTTCTCCAAACACCAAATTAACTACAAACTAGATTTTCAAGAAACAATCATTTTATCCCAATAAATAGTGAAATTACTAAATTGATCTTAAAAAAATAAGTAATATAAATTATATATATGATCATTTTCAATGGCTACACATTTTGTTCATTAAACCATATAATATAAAATAAAATATATTAAACTTATAAATTGGTACCATGATTACAATTATTTTAATTGCTTTTTTTTTTCTTTCAATAATTTTCCTTTTGAAACTTTATTTAAACAGCTACCTCCGCTCCTTTCCCTTCCATCACCTACTTCCCTTTCCCCTCTCCATCTCCAACCCTGCTGCTCCCATCTGCCACCATGGCCATGCTCCCGATCAACGACTCCGCGACCTTTGACGATGACGGCCGCCCCAAGCGGACCGGTAACTAATCTTCCGATCTCTTTCACCTTTTCTGCGTTACTCAAAAGAATAGTACCCTAAACCCTAGAGAAAAGCTAGAAATCTTATCTTCTAACTTTTATATGTATAATATGATCTTTGTAACATAATTTGTTCACATCATTCCATTAATCTCTTCCATCCTTCTTTGTTTTGTTGTTTGGGATGATTATTATTTTGAACGTTTAGGTACGATTTGGACTGCGAGCGCTCACATAATCACGGCCGTGATTGGTTCGGGTGTTTTATCATTAGCATGGGCTGTCGCTCAACTCGGATGGATTGCTGCTCCAATCGTAATGTTTTCGTTTGCCTTCATCGGTTACTACACCTCCTGTTTACTCGCAGATTGCTACCGCTCAGGCGACCCAATTAATGGCAAGAGGAACTACACTTACATGCATGCAGTGCGCTCCCTTCTTGGTAAGCAAATAAAACACAAACAAACAAAATGGATTAATCAATCTCATTTATTAAAATAACTTCTTTTTTTTTTTAAGGTGGAGTTCAAATGACTATATGTGGAGTAATTCAGTACATAAACATGATTGGAATCGCAATAGGATTTACCATTGCGTCATCGACCAGCATGATGTGAGTTCAAAATTCTCACTCGAGAAAAAAAAAAAATGATTTTTAATTTTTGGTTTTTAATTTTTGATTTTGACTCGAATATTGTGGCTGGTGATTGATTGGCAGGGCAATCAAACGGTCAAATTGCTATCATAGCAGTGGGGGAAAGAATCCATGTCACATGTCAAGCAATCCATTTATGGTGTCTTTTGGAGTTATGGAAATTATTCTTTCTCAAATTCCTAATTTTGACCAAACCTGGTGGCTCTCTACAGTTGCTGCTATCATGTCCTTCACATATTCTACCATTGGCCTTAGCCTTGGAATTGCCAAAGTTGCAGGTTTCAACCCACAAAATCCTTTAATTTGTTTGATATTTTTCGAATAATAATGATAATATTTGTTTATTTATTGTTTGTTTGTTTGTTTGTTCCATCATGTTTCAATATTTGTTTGGAGTAACTTCCTTTAAATGAAAGTGTGTTTGGAATAACTTTGGAAATAAATAAGTTTTCAATAAAATGGACCTTTTCTACGGGCATCTTTCAAAAATTTATGAATTAACTTCTAGAACGAATTTAGAAATTACAAAATTTTTCTTTTTTTATTCAAATATATTTGAAAAGGAAACTAGAATCAGTAATCTTGTGACTGCTAGCATATTTTTATTAGTCAAAATGTTATAGTTTATAATCTTAATAAAAATAAATAAAAGAAAATAAAACACTTAATTCAAAAATTATTATTGTAAAATTGTTAACCAAACTTTCCAAGTATACATAAAATATAATTAGAATTAGAATTAGTAAAAGTATTTCGTAAAAATCTTAAGTTTAATTGGTATGATGTATAAATTAAGAAACTTGATATTGAGTTGAAGTCCTTGTTTCTTTTCAAAAAAAAAAAGTCCTCCTTGTTGAATTGATATCACTTTTAAATTAGGTGTAACACAAATTATACTAAAAGAATTAGTGGCGTGTTGACTTGTTTAATTGGTTGTATTCTAATTGAATTACACGATCACAAATTTGATCCTCAAAATTCGTAATTGACCTTCTCTTTCTTAGAGAATAATAATACATTTTAGGTAGAGTTTGTGATTTTTTATTTGTGGAAGTTTGAATTCAAGAAAAAAGAAAATTGTAAAAAAAAATAATAATAAATTTTTTTATAAAATGAAGATTTAAAAATAATCTCATAAAAATATTTTTTCTAAAAGAGCTTAAATAATCTTTAAAATATTCCCAATACCTATAAAGTGATTTCTTAAATTACGTTAATCAGAATTTTTATTTTTATTTTTTAAAGAGTATAGAATCTTTAGTCGACAACTAGAACAATCTGGATTACCTAACTTAAATCATAAGAGTTGAGTTGAGTTATAAATTTATTTGAATTGCATTGAATTATGGTTTTATAATTTTCGTTGAGTTAGATCGATTCTAGAGTTAACCATATTTATGTATGAGAGAGAAAAATTAATTAATAAGATAAATTCTTAGTATATCAATAAAAAAACATATACTAATAAGTAATGGAGATTCAAGTATAATATCATATATGTTTTATTATTTGTTTACATATTTACAAAATATCAATTGAGTTTTTTTATAGATTAAAGAGGAGAATAACATAACCAACAACTCAACATAATCCAATCTAAAAATATAAAATTGGATTTGGTTGGGTTATAATGCATAAGATAGGAAGGGTCGGAGGATTGACCAATCCAAAATTTTAAATTTGTCTAAAATAATCTCTTAACCCAATTCAACACTGACTATGAGAAACACATTTCCTTAAACTTGGAGCTTATAATAAAAATGCATTTGTTAGTTTGTTAGTAAACACACATCTATTTTGGATTTTAAAAAAAAAACATCTATTTTGATTTTTTTTTTTTTTTTTTTTTTTTTTAAAGAACACACACACATATATTTTTTTCATTAATTTACAATATTTTTAAAAAATAAATAATAACAATAAATTTTCTGTTTTATACACAGAACATGGAAGTTTTAAAGGAAACCTGAGTGGCATAAGTGTGGGAACAATAACTCAAGCCCAAAAGATTTGGAGAACCTTTCAAGCTGTTGGAGATATTGCTTTTGCCATTTCTTTTTCACTTATCCTCATTGAAATTCAGGTAATTATGAGTTTTTTTTTTAATAAATGGTCAAATTTTAAATTTTTATTAAGATTATAATCTTAAATTAATATTACTTATTGATTTTAATAAATATACTTTAATTAGTGTCATTAATTGAATGTATTGATTGAATGAAGTTAAACTCTAATTAAAGTCAATCAGGTGATATTGATTGAATTTTGTAGTATATTTGACAAAGTAATCGACATTAACAATGTTTTTAATAGATTTTAATCTCCTTTCAAAAAAAAAAAAAAGATTTTAATCGGTTTCTTTAATTGAATTGTATCATTAAAGTTAATCAACGACTTTAATTAGTGATTTCAATTGAAGTCTAATGAACCTGGTTTTTTTTTTTTTTTTTTGTAATTTAGCAAAGTTCACCCAATTTCATTTCGTGTATTGAAAAATATATAATTTATCTTTTTTGCTATTTACTTTTTTTTTCCTTTTGCTTTTTTGTATTTCCTATAACGCTACTTATTCATGAACACAATCGAAAGATTGAAGTTAAAATACTATTTTGGTCTATAAATTTTGAGTTTATTTTATTTTGTGTTTATGATTTTCAAATATCTAATTTTAATCCTAAACTTTGAAGTTTTTTATTTTGATTCATGAACTTTTAAATATCTAATTTCAATTTTTGTACTTCAAAATATATATATATATA
>JBBMKA010054817.1:0-12910 GCA_037833695.1 Sechiopsis laciniata
TAAGAGGCTTTCCTTCCTTATTTATTAGGAGATAAGTATTTTTTGAAAAAAAAATGATATATTAATAAAAAGATGTACATAAATTTTGGTTCAATTTACAAAACCAAATAAAATTTGTCAAGATTGTTTTTTACAGTTTCATTATATATGAATTTGTTTAAAACTCTAAGCTCGCACTATTTATCTTGAGAAATATTTACAACATGTTCAGGCATGATATATAAAATAATGTTCATCTATGAAGCCCAATATAGGCCACAATCTATTTTTGTTTTTTTTATTTTTTGAATTTAAAATCAAATATGTTGTGGCTCATATTAAATTACATAAGTGGACATTATGGCTCATATTAAATTACATAGGTGGACATTATTTTATATATAATACCTGATGTAGTTTAGAAGTTGGATTTAGTCTCTCTCATCTTACCGATGATATAGTAATAATGATGATAATATATCACTAATAATGGTGTCACATTATAAAAATATATACTTTTTTTTTTGACGTTATATACTTTTTTTTAAACATAAAATTATACTTAATTTATAGGATATTGTAAATAGTGTTCACTTTATTTGGAAACGATGTTGATAGAGAATTTTGGAATTGAGAAAAATATGGACATATATTTTTAAATCATAAGTGCTTTTAGGAATCAGAATACGTCATACCTGACATTTTTCTTAATTTCTCTTAAGTTTAAAGAAGTGTATGAAGATTAAAATTTTAAGACCTAGAAAAATGATTAAATTTTATAAACTCTTTTTTCTAAGAAATAATTCCCCACTCATAAATTTGAAATGTTATAAAATAAAACTTGTAATTATTATTTTTTTGTCTAATAACAATTAGAGATATATATTAAAATGCATAAGATCTTAATCACAAACATACATTTTTTGTCAATACACTTTTAATGGTACTAATATAGTTTTGCCAATAAAAAAAATAGCTCAACGGTATAAATGTAAAAAAAGAAATACATATTTACTCTAAATTCTATTTGGATCCAATTTTGCAATGTTCCACTTTCAACTCTAAATTTTGAATTTAATTTTTCTGTGGTTCCTAAATTTTAAAAGGTAACATTTTTATCGTTGAATTTTGAATTTAATTCATTTCATTTCAATAATATTATATATATATATATATAATATTTTTTTTTTTTTGAAACAAGATAACCACGTCCGTTCTTGAACTAAGCATCAGAGACATGGAAGGAGTAATGTCACATGTGAGTCTCGAATCCAAGACCTTGAAGAGAGCATACCCTCAAAGTTCAATTCTATTTTAAATATTTATCTATAGTATTTTTACTCATGTTACTTTTTTTTGTTACTTGTTTTAATAAAAATAAATTTATAATTTAACAAAATAACAAAGTTTTTTTTTTTTTTTTTTGACTTGAACAAAGTTTTATTAGATGAAAATATTAATTAAAGTTATCATTCATTATATAAATATAATTCCATACAAGAAAAGACCGTGAATTCGAATTTCTCATTTTTCATTAAAAAACCCTAAAAAAGAAATAATGAAAATGGGGAATTAAAGATGCATATAAATGTGAAGAAATGGAAAAGAAATGGGAGAGAAGCAATTGAACGTGTTCGAAGAACTCACTCCGCGTGATTTCCCGTGATTGTTTTTAAACCCTCTTCTCTCTCTTATTCTTCTCTGTTTCTCTCTCTAAAATCATTTCAATTTCAACCTCCAAATCCTTCAAAACTTCCTCATCTTCAAGGTTTTGCGTTCATATCGATTGAAATTTTGTTTCCTGATTTTCTTGTGTTTTTTGCTTCTTCATGATGTCGATTGTTCGTTTTCTGAATTCTGAGATCGATTCCATCGCTGCTAGACTAGTTGTTGCTTGATTTTGTTGATGATTTTTGTTTCTACTGATTTTCTTTCAGATTGTTGCTGATTTGTGTGGAGAAGACACGGAATAGATTAGAGATTTGATTTTCGATCGATTTTGTTATTTTCATGGACGTTTCGATTTCAGACGCAGAGGAATCGAAGAATTTGAGTAGGTTTTCGCAGCAGCCGAATAAGCGCCGGAAAATCGCTTCCGATGACCGTGCAGAAGGCGGAGAACGGAAGAAGTGGAGGACGGAGGTCGAGCAACAGATCTACTCTTCAAAGCTAGAGGAAGCGCTCCGCCTTGTCGGGAAACAGCGGTCCTCGATCAACGGAAATCTAGTTCGCGAAACCGCGGATTGCGTCCTCGCCACCGCGGCCAAGGGGAAGACTCGATGGAGCCGCGCGATTCTTGCGAAATCGGTTCACCAGAGCCTCGCGAGGCATCGGAGGACGAAGAAATTGCTCGGTCGTAAACCGCGGCGCACGGCGGAGGCGAAGAGCGTGAGAAGTAAGAAGTTGCCGGCGGTGCAGAGGAAGGTGAAAATTCTCGGCCGGTTGGTTCCAGGTTGCAGGAAAGTCTCGTTCCCGAACCTTCTGGAAGAAACGTCCGATTACATATCGGCTTTGAAGATGCAGGTACGAGCCATGGCGGTGTTGGTCGAACTCCTCGCCGGAACTCAAACTAATTTGCTCGGAATCTCGAACGATTCTTGAATTGAATTGTATCCGGCGGTCATATTTTTATAACAATCGGAAATCGGAATCGCCGCCGTGTGGTTCTTTTACTACAATTGAATTGTTTAGGCGGTTGTATTTTTATTTGTTTTAAATGTTTCCATGTATCTTAATTGTATATGTTCAATTATGAATTTAGTTCTTTTTTGGACAAATATTTACTTTCTAAATTTCTCCCAATTTCGATAGCCATATATGATTCATCTCTTTTAAGTAATGCTTATAGAGTTTTCATCATAATTTTAATGAAGTTTTGGTACTAATCAAAATTACCCCCAAGTCATAAATAATGTTTAACAAGGATATTTTATTCAAAAAGTAATAACTTGAGTTTGATCTTCATTTTTTTTTTAACTCAGACAAAATAAACTATATATTAAATAGTTTTAGTAAGCACAACTTAATATTAATTGAATGTCACCTATACCTAACATGGTAAATTCATAACGGTCTTTACATAATCTTGTATGAAAGGGTATCTTCTTCTTGTTGGCTAAAGTGCATATATGAAATGTCAATTAATCTAACACATTTTGTACTTGATATTTATATTATGATTTTTTCAGTACACCAAATGTACTCTGTTTTAACATGTTATTACATTTGTACTCTAATTAAGATAGAATGTACTAAAAAAGTGGACTACAAAAAGTGGTAAGAAAACTTGTTCATTTCTTATAAATAGAAAACCAAAAAGTCTCATTACTGAGCAAACTTGGTTTTCTTTTCAACTGGTAATGTACATACTAATAAGAAACATCCTTTATGATTTTGTGGATACAAAAAACTGAATGTTTACCTAATTAAATGATACGATTTAAAATTTTATCTCTCATCGATAATTTTTTTAACAAAAATCTTTTACATCGTTACAAAAAAAAACAAAAAACAAAAATCTTTTACATTAACAATCAATTCAACTTATTTAAATGGCAACCAAATTTTAAGCGTATCTTATACAATCTAGTAATTAAAAGATATTGTTGGATTAAAAAATATTAACTTGTTCAAATTGTAATAAGTAAATCACACAAAAATAATTTAGTAAATGTATTCTTCTTACAAAATAATCTTAAATATAGATAAATTTTAAAATATTTATTTTTATAATTAGTAATTCGTTTTAAACATATCAATACTCATCAACACTAATAATTATATTTACTATTTTTTTTTTAAATTGATCATATTTATAATTATTTTTTAGATTCGATTTTTCCAAATTTTCCAATAATATATTTGTTATTCACAATTCAATTGTAAATGTTTATCAAGCATAAACACGATATTAAAAAATAACCTTAATTTAATTAATTCTCATAATTGATTTTTTTTTTTTTTTTTTTTTTTTGAGATTCATAGTTGATTTTTTGATAGAAGAATAACCAATTTTAAAAATATCGAACTAAGTTGGATCGAGAGTACCTAAAAGATTATGAGTTTACATTTTTTATCCTAATTGTTAATGATTATTAAAAAATTAAAAAAAAAAAACAACAACAACAACAAATTTTAAAAGGTGGGACAAGAGGAATAGGTTGGCACGCTTGTTCTTCCAACTGTCTGTCGATATGTCGGTGCCAAAATGTATTTCGTCATGTCGTTTTTCAAAGAGGACCACAAGCTTTCATGTTCAAAATGAGAGTTATTTTGTTTGATTAAAAAAAAAAAAAGAAAAAGAAAAAGAAGAGAATAATAGCTTTGAAATTTGCTTGTGATTTTTTGTCTTCTTCTTGTTTGCTTTTTGCCTCTTTTCTACATATCCCATGTTCAACATGCATCCATGTGCTCCATTTAATTTCTCTTTCTCTCAAGTCCTTTGATTTGAATAAATTTTTTAATAAATAAATGATATTTGAATTGATTGATAAGTCTAGGAGTTAAATATCGCTATCAAAAAAATGTTCAAGTTTCATTTATTTATTTATTTATTTATAAAAATGTCAAGGTAAGTTTAATTATGCTCATAGAAAAAGCATGGATTATTCGTGAATGGATGAAGTGTTCACTTTCTTTTCCTCATTTATAAGCTTAATGAATTGGCACAATTTCTTTTGAATTATTATTAGTTATTAGACTGCAAATAAAAACTTTTAGTAACATCTCGTATAACTTATAGAAAATGTTGGTGACATATTGACTTGGTTGATTGGTCTAATCCAATTCAACTTTACTATCACGAGTTTGATATTAAAAAATCGATATTTGACTCTTATGTTATTTAATCTCAATTTAAACTATATAAAAAATTATTGTATAATTTACTAAGAGTTTACGACTTCTATCACTTTCAACTGTTATTGAATAAATGAGTCAGTGGCGCAATGGTTTCATTGTTTAATTGTAAACCAATTCAATACCAGCGTCATAGATTCGATCCAGAGAATATCTCACAATTGTCCCACATTGAAAAAATAGGGAGTTCTACCGACATTTATAAGAGATATGAGTTACTTCCCATTGTCAATTGATTTTGAGATAGACCCCATATTCTCTAATACTAAGTTTGTGAGATTCCTTTCAATTTTTTAATGCAAAAAGAATTATATTTAGGTTAATAATATATATCATGTTAGTAAAGTTATACTTTTTATTAACGATACATTTAAGAGTTTGATTTGATTAATAAATTAATTTTTTAAAATAAATTATTTCTAAGAGAATATTAAAAAAACAGCAATACATGCATTCAATAACACTGTGATGGAAGATTTAAGTCAACAACCTCTTATTTACTAAGCCATATATCATAGTATTTTAACTATATTTTTATTAACTTTTTTTTTAATTCAATAATAATTGAAGGTAGAAATTTAAATGCATAATTTCATAATTACTCTATAATATAAGAAGACACCTCAACTTCTTTGGACTATAATATATATATATATATATAGCATGGACTATTTTGTTTCCTTTTAATAATCTAGATTAGATTTTTTTCAAAGAATAAATTTGTAATTTGACATAAAATATTTTGAATTAGAAATTAACCAAAAAATCAAAACAAAAAGTGTGATTAGATTTTACGTTTGGAATTGGCGCTGTCATCTAACAGAAATCGCCTATCATGAGACAAAACATGTTGCAACATAATATGCCACTTGTCGCATTCCTAGTGGTGCCTATCTGTAACAGCCGGTAATGTTGACTTTTGTCGTATTGTTATTATTTTGTTATTAATATTTAATATTGTTATTTTTTTGATAAATTATTTAATATTGTTATTATTTAACGGTGTAATCATACATGTTCAACCAGTTGATCACGTATTTTAATTTTCAACATAAACTTTAAATATGTCGCTTAAATTCCACGTTCACCCCACCAAAAAAGAAATTTCTAAAGAGTGGCGTAGTAGTTGAAGACTTGAGTTTTAAAAGTGTAATTTCTTTAAAGTTTCAAATTCGATACTTATTTATGACATTAATTTGTGGACACTTCCCGTGTCTCCATTCATTCAATGTCTTTTAATACAAAATAAAATATGTCTCTTAAATATAGATGACACAACTACTCTCAAATAATACGAGAGTGCCACCGATCCATTCGATTAAATATTGTCTTCTTTACTACTTAAAATAGTTACATTTTTTGTATATATGAACTTAGTTTAACGGTAGTTGACATGTTTACTCGTCTCATAAATTGCATGCTTAAATTCTTTAATCTCCATACATTGTCATCCTACTAAAAAAAAGTCCAATTTTTTTGTAACATTTTGTTCTATGTTTTAATTTCCTTTAAGTTTAGTCTTTAAATTTAAAATAAGTTTTATAAATGATATATTTATAGATTAAGACCTACTCAAATTTTATATATATAAAATAAAAGTTTTTGTCTATGACTAGATTTATGTATGGTTTAACTAACAGTCGATGACTCAATAATTTGCTACAGTTGAATTATATGAGACATAAGGGTTTATGAGTTAAGTTGATTAAAGAGTTTGTGAAAAATAATCATTTTGGTTTCTAATTTCCATTAATAAAAAAAAAAAAAAAAAAAGATAGAGAACTTTAATTTATCTATCTATATGTGCGTTACCGTGCTAATGTTGAATGAATCAAAGCCACCCATATGACTTATTCAAATAAAAAAAAGCCACCCATATGACGCCAAAAATAAATTAAAGTCGCACATATCTATTTAGTGAGTAATTACTAGGCATATATTAGATTGCACGAAAATATTGCAAAGTATTTTTAAAAACAATATATGTTTTTTTTTTCAATAAAAACTTCATAAACCATAAGAAGAAAAATATGGATGAATCATCTACTAATTAAAAGAGTTTTAAATTGAATGGGTGAGTGGCTCAATGAATTTATTTTTTGGTTCTAAATCTGTTCAACATGAGTATCACAGGTTCGATCCCGAAAATTAGTATTTGTCCTCCCTTCCCAATATGTATTAAAAAAAAACTTAAAAGAGTTTTAAAAAATTACATGCAAAATACATATAAATTGATCAAAATATTCTCAAAAAGGGGAAAAAATTATGAGGGGTATAAATAACAAATCACCCAAGTAATGATCAAAATTTCGAATGTATGTGTGTGTGAACTTATATTAGTTTATATATTTCGACAAAATTATGAAAAGAAAAAAAATGAGCATGTGAATATTTTATTTTCAGAAATGGACAGATGTAATTAGGGGTGGAACATAAAACCGAAAAATCGAACCGAACCAATCCAATCCAATGGATTGGATAAGTTTTTAGTATAAAATCGGACATATCGGTTTGTAATTTGAATAAATCGAAAATATTGGATCGGTTCATATTTTCGTTTTAAAAAGCCAATAAAAACCTATCCAAACTGAAATATACATGTATATATTTTTTGAGATTACAAATAAATATATATTTTGTCAATAAATCATATAAAAGTTATCTTCCTTCTATTATTTTGAAGATTTTTTAAAGTGTTAAAATTTTTCTTAATTCCCTTATATTTGAAGTAAAAAACATCCTTAAATAATTTTTAATAAGTTAAAAAATACTTCAAACCTTTAAAAATATTGTTGTTTACGAGATTTTTTTATAAAAAATATTTTTAATATATTAAAAAAAATTGGACATTGGATCGGATCAATTTTTTAAAAACCAAGATATCGGTTCGGTTATCGGTTTTGTAGAAAATCGACAAAAACCAAACCGAAATCACCTCTAGATGTGATAATTAAAGAAGTAAACGACAAAAAATAAATGGAGGCATCAACACCACTTACTTTTCTAGTGGGCCAACTTAATGCCGAAATCCAATTCTCTTGGGCCCAGCCCAATATTATTGGGCCCAACAACTGCAATAAAACGACAAACCATGTGGGACCCGCTCCGAAAATCCCAATCAACCCTAAATTTTACATTGTCCTTTTCCCATAATATTAATATATTACACAATACCATACCACTCCAAAAAGAGACTCTAGAAAGTAATAATGCATACTGCATGTGTGTGTATATATATTGATTAATTGTACTGAAAAAACAACATTATTTAATGCATGTACGTTTTAGTAATAGATAGTAATAATCATCTTGAATTAAATTTATTTTATTTTTTAAAAAATCTTTTTACTATTTTTATAATTACCGAATTTTGTATCATTGAGATTAATATTCTTATTTAGTGTATAACATTTCCATTACACATTTAAGATGGAGGAGTTATACTCCTTATTTCAACCATTGGATTCGATTTCATATAAAATCTATGTAGATGTCGAGTTCTATCCTTTGAGGGATCAGAATTATTCTTCCTTTGGCTTCTTATTTTACTTCATATCCAACCTAAATCTATTAGTTCCTTTGAGTTAAAGATCAATATTACAAATTCTATCCATAATTATTTTAATAATTTTTATTGACTCGATCAACCATTGATGATTTGAGTTTGTTCCAAATATCAATTTGAACATAATTTATTATAGGTATTAGTTATCATTTTTAATGGCTGTTGATTCATTGTTTTGCCCTATATAATTAATTATTGAACTAAAAATATAACTTTTTTCTATTATATGTTTAAAGAAGTTAATTTAGTCCCAATAATATATAGTGTGAACTTTTTTTTGTTTTTTTGTTTTTTGTTTTTTTTTGAAATCAAACTTATTTTTGTTTTAAGCTCTATGATTGAACCTAATTCTTGTTAAGATTACCAAACAGTTTTTGTATATATATATATATTCAATATAACTCATCAATAACATTAATCTAAAAAAATTTATCAATAACATTAATTGTAACGACTCAACTTCCTAAAATGCTCTAATGAGGTATTACGTGTGCATGCATTTAAAATGCACAAAAATCAATTCAATAATCACATGCAATTTCCAAGTAAAACTCGTAAAAATCACGATAAAATAGCTAATAATTCAAAACATACAAAATAGGGTTCGGGATCTCGATAGTTCAAAAAAAAAAAATAGTCCAACAGAGTTTAAAAACATGAAATTCGACATAATGTAAAAGTGAATGCGGAATGATAAAGACGACACCGTGTCCATGATGATCCAGCTCCCAGCTTAGTCACCTCAAAATGGATCAGTACCTGAAATGTAAGGGGTGTGTATATCGAAATATACCAAGTAAGAAGCCCCACCATGGGGTTAAGCATGCAAACAGAAACAAGTTAGAAGATACGACAACTAAAGCTAAGTCTCTCGCACATGCGTGTCCAGCTCCCAAGCCAGTCATGAGCAAACAATGTCAAAACAACGGCGTGCAAGCCGTGAGCAAACAATAGCTAAATGCCAAGCAATCAACTGACCACTGTCAGTGGAGGACCACGAGTGAGGGTAACACACAAGTTCCCTAGACTCGGGTTAGGACACGTCCCATACCGTATCCAAAGAGACAAACACAATTGTCTCGGGGTAGCGTGACCTTGTCAAAGACCCACCAAATTGCATCAGCAGAGACATACACGAATGCTTCGGGATAGCCTGACCTATCAGGGACCCGCCACGCTGTGCTCGCAGAGACATACACAAATGTCTTGGGGTAACTTGACCTATGCCAGGGACCCACCACGCTTCCGCTGCGCACTCTAATAGTGTATCAATAGAGATATACCCGAATGCCCCGGGGGTAGACTGACCTACATCAGGGACCCACCACACTACTGCTGTACAACTCTGATAGTGTATTCCCAAGGCATACACAAAATGCCAAAAGTCATCCGACCCTGTCGGGGAGGACCATGAGTGAGGGAAACACACAGGATTCTAAACTTCGGGTCAAGACAATGACACACTAGTCGTGTCAGCAAGGGCATGCACAATGCCCATAAAATCACTTGACCCTGTCAGGGAGAGCCACGAGTGAGGGAATCTACATGGTCTCTAAACCTTGGGCTCCAGGCGCCAACTTCTAACTCCAGTATGCGAAGACTGACCTGCCTGCAGACAACATCCCGTAATGCATGCAGGCTCACCAACAGGCATCTCTCTGAGCCATCATCTGTTCCTGTGCCTTTTCCGCCCATGGGTAAGTCAGCCCCTCTAGAGTGGATACCATAATGGACGGACTCTTCCGGCCATGGGTAAGCCAGCCCCCTCTAGGGGTAGGTACCATAATGGACGGACTCTTCCGCCCATGGGTAAGCTAGCCCCTTCTGGGGGTGGGTACCACAATGGACGGGTTAAACATTAGGTGAAGGGGTCAAACAAGTCTAGACTGGCTCCCCACTCACGCTACTACAACGGGTAAACTAGTGGAACCATGCACAAAGCATATAAGGTTCCACGAGTGTAATCGAGAGATATAACTAGCACTAGAGTCACACGAGATCTAGCCTAGCCTAGGCGAGTGCACCCGGCCCACTCGAGGGTTGGTGCAACCCGCAACGTGTGCTCAACAACCAAGGAACTCGTTGTTTCGCACACAATGTGACACGTGAATGAGATCTGACCCCTTAGTCGAATGTAAGAGTCAACATGTAGGTTAGTCAAACCCAACCACGTGTCTCGAAACATAGAAGATCCATACCCTTGCTCGGTTCATAAGGGGTACTAGCGGGTCACAGCAACAACATGATACTGATCACACAACCACGAGTCCTAAAAAGGTGAGCTAGCTGCTCCTCTAGGTGGTCAACACGATAACCAGCCTGGTTATGCTAACGCCAAAGAGAACAAAATACGAACAAACCCTTAGGCAACAATCAGAGAAACCGAGCATATAATCATGACAACATGTATACAGTCAAACATAGATGGAACCAACAACATAGAAACATGCATAAACCCAAGGCAATTCGGTCAAACAAAAGGTTAAACAGATAAGCAGTTCATCACGTATACTAGCAAAGTTACAAATCGTGAAATGATGATACAATCATAAGAACACAACAAACATGGACTTAACAGTTTATGAGCTACACACGATTCCATGCTACCAAGAGTAATAATCAATAATAACAGTGAATCACAACAACAACACATACATGCCACAATTTATCCAACATTCAATTATCGTAAACCCTAACATGCCACTATTCACATGCTTTAAGCCACAAATCCGGTTCATAATGAAACTCTTAACCTTCCCAATGACTTGGCCGAAACACCATGAGAACCCACAAGCTAAACGACGAGTCAAAACGGTGAAACCCGAGAGCACCTAAACATAGCACAACGAGTAAAAGTCAATGAAACAAGCAAACGAAGCCGAACTAGCTAAAATGGAGCTCACCACCGAAACAGGGTCGAAAAATTAAGCTGGCGACGAGTCGTTGGAGTGCAGCAGTGCGTCATCGCAGAACAGAGCGGGTCATACCTTGTTGTAAAGGTCTCGGTCTCAAGATCATGGAACGGGTCTCGGATTTAGGAACGAACTTCTCTAGCTCCCAGAAACTACGAAGAAAGAAAGTAAATCTAAGGTGGTTTCCACTTAACTCGCTGGAAAACTCCATTAATGGCCAGAACAATGCTTGCAACCAGACTTAAAAGGGAAATCTAAACGACTTACCCAACGATGAAGGCATAAGGGACCAAGCCACGGACAAGGAACTCACCGAACGGAACCGAGCTTGCTCACCGACGAACTCGGGACAAGCTTAATGACGCTGCAGTTGGAATGCAGCACAGACGAGGGCTTGACGGAGGAGCTGCGGCTTGACGAGGCTTGTTTGGCGAACTCGCGTCTACACGACTGCAGACGATAAGGCTAGACGAAGATGGATGAACTCGGCAGGAGACGACGGACGCGTGTCGCAAGCAGAAAGGGGGTTGGGGGCTAAATGTTGCAGATGCCACGTGGCGCGATCCTAGACGTCGAGAGGGAGTGAGATGGATGGCTGAGGTGAAGTCGAATCCAAGGGCTGAGATGAATTTCCTTTAGATGGCTAGGATTGAAGGGTTTGGGATGATGGTTTCTCCGAGGCTGTATGAAATGATGGGGGAAGAAGAAATGATAAAATACCTTTTTAAATTGAAATTCACTTTCCATTTTAACTCTAGAAAAACCCTAGGCCCAAAAAGTATAAACATGCCTTACCCAAAACACCATGGGATTTAAAAACAAATCTTAAATATTAGAGATTTAAATAACCAAACTTAACTAAATTAGGATTCAAATATAGATCATTTTAATTATTAAAAAATTGCAAGAAAGAGAGGTTTAAGATAATAATAAAAATATATTCAAATAAAACACATAGATATTTTTAATTAAAACTTTACAATTATTTTTCAATTTATCAATAACTAGTAACTTAGTTTAAGTATTGGTTAAAAAAATAGCATTATTAAGTGATGGTTTCAATTTTTTTTTTTTTTTTTTTGTTAGTGTTGTTAGACATTTAAAAAAATATGCCTAAATGCGATTAGAATTAATCACCTATAGCAGAAGTATAAAATTAAATAGAGCGTACCTCCAACTATTGAATTTTGATAATCAAGATGAACACCAATGATCACCTTGAACTGTAACAAGAACACAACTACCAGCGGCAACAAAGTTCTTGATTCATAAAAGGTCTGTTTGAAGCTGTCTTATCGATTTTCCTAAGATACAATGTTCCCAGAAGTAAATTTCAACTAGAATCTTAATGCCGATGAGTCCTTATCTGTACACACTTTTATGCCTTTTATTACCAATGTGTGTTATCCTATCATGTCACATTCTTGTTTCTTTTGAAACCAACGCAGAAGCAATATGAATCTCTTTTACAACCGCCATGCCATTTAAGAAATACAATCATTTTATTAATTTGGGAGTCAAATTTATCATATCTGCCTTACAAACTCTAAGAATTTCATCCTTAAATTCATATTTATATCCAACATTGTCTAAGATT
>JBBMKA010054838.1:0-15000 GCA_037833695.1 Sechiopsis laciniata
TGAATAATAATAACACGGGGAATCCAGAAAATTTAAAATTGCAACTGCTTGATAAAAAAAATGAAAATAAAGAACTATTCTGGTTTCAAAAACCTCTTGTGAGTCTTCTTTTCGATTATAATCGATGGAATCGACCATTTCGCTACATAAAGAATAATAAATTTGAACATGCCGTAAGAACTGAAATGTCACAATATTTTTTTGACACATGTAAAAGTGATGGAAAACAAAGAATATCTTTTACATACCCGCCAAGTTTATCAACTTTTTGGAAAATGATAAAAAGAAAGATACCCCTATTGTCACTCCAAAAAGCGCTCCCTAATGAACTGGACAATCAGTGGGTTTCTACCAACAAAGAAAAAAATAATAATCTGAATAAGGAATTTTTAAATCGACTTGAAGTTCTAGATAAGGAATCTCTTTCTCTGGATATACTCGAAACAAGGATTAGATTATGTAATGATGATACTAAAAAAGAATACGTGCCTAAAATGTACGATCCTTTGTTAAATGGACTATATCGAGGAACAATCAAAAAAGGAGTTTCGCCTTCAATCATAAACAATACTTCGCTAGAAAATTTGAAAGAGAGAGTTAGACTAAATAGGATTCATACTATCTTTCTTACGAATACTGATTACCAAGAATTTGAACAAAAAGTGGATATGGTTGATAAAAAACCATTATCAACAAAAATTGACGAGTTCTTAACTTTAATCAATGAATTTGGTAACGAACCAAAATCGAGTTTAAATTTGAAAGACCCTTCTTTATTTTCAGACCAAGAACAGGAAAGAGCGAATTCAGAAAAAAGAACAAAATTTGTAAAATTTGTATTCAATGCAATTGATCCTAATGAGACAAAATCTGGAAAAAAATCGATTGGAATAAAAGAAATCAGTAAAAAAATCCCCCGCTGGTCACATAAATTAATCACCGAATTGGACCAACAATTGGGTGAATTTAAAGATCGCGTAACAATGGATCATCAAATTCGTTTAAGAAAAGCCAGACGTGTAGTTATTTTTACTGACAACAACGAGAATAAGAATCCTGAACCCAACGAGGAAGTGGCTTTAATAAGCTATTCGCAACAATCAGATTTTCGGCGAGGTATAATTAAAGGCTCTATGCGGGCTCAAAGGCGCAAAACATCTATTTGGAAACTATTTCAAGCAAATGCGCATTCCCCCCTTTTTCTCGACAGAATAACCCCCCCCCGTCTTTTTTCTTTTGATATCTCGGGACTGATTAAACCAATTTTTCGAAATTGGACAGGTAAAGAGGGAGAATTCAAAATTCTAAAGTCTAGAGAAGAACAAACAAAAAGAGAAGAGAAAAAAGAAAAGGACAAAAAAGAGGAGAACAAAAGAAAGGAAAAAGCACGGATAGCGATAGCAGAAGCCTGGGATACCATTCCTTTTGCGCAAATAATAAGAGGTTACATGTTAATAACTCAATCAATTCTTCGAAAATATATTATATTACCTTCATTGATAATAGCCAAAAATCTCGGGCGTATGTTATTCTTCCAACTTCCTGAATGGTCTGAAGATTTGCAGGAATGGAAGAGCGAAATGCATATTAAATGTACTTATAATGGTGTTCAATTATCAGAAACAGAATTTCCAAAAAATTGGTTGAGAGATGGGATTCAGATCAAAATTTTATTTCCTTTTTGTCTGAAACCTTGGCATATATCTAAACTGTACCCCTCCCGTGGAGAGCTAATAAAAAAGAAAAAACAAAAAGATGATTTTTGTTTTTTAACAGTTTGGGGGATGGAAGCTGAACTTCCCTTTGGTTCTCCCCGAAAGCGCCCTTCCTTTTTTGAGCCCATTTTTAAGGAACTCGAAAAAAAAATTGGAAAATTCAAAAAGAAATATTTTATAACTCCAAAAGTTTTAAAAGGAAAAACAAAATTATTTCGAAGAGTTTCAAAAGAAACCAAAAAATGGTTTATCAAAAGTATTCTATTTCTAAAAAAAAAAAAAAAAGAACTTGTAAAAGTAAATCCAATTGTATTATTTAGATTCAAAGAAATATCTGAATCGAATGAGACGAAAAAAGAAAAAGATTATCTAATTAGTAATCAAATAATTAACAAATCATTTAGTCAAATTGAATCTGGAAATTGGGCAAATTCTTCACTGATAGAAACCAAAATGAAGGATTTGACTGATAGAACAAGTACAATAAAAAATCAAATAGAAAGAATTACAAAAGAGAAAAAGAAAATAACTCCAGAAATAGACATTAGTCCTAATAAAACAAATAATATTAAAAAATTCGAATCGCCAAAAAAGATTTTCCAAATATTAAAAAGAAGAAATACTCGATTAATATGGAAATTACATTATTTTATAAAATTATTCATTCAAAGATTATACATCGATCTATTTTTATATATCATTAATATTCCCAGAATTAATACACAACTCTTTCTTGAATCAACAAACAAATTGATTAAGAAATACATTTCCAATAATGAAATAAATCAAGAAAGAATTAATAATAAAAAAAAAATTCACTTTATCTTTATTTCGACTATAAAAAAGTCACTTTATAATATTAGTAAGAAAAATTCACATATTTTTTTTGATTTATCCTACTTGTCACAAGCATATGTATTTTACAAATTATCACAAACCCAAATTATTAATTTGTCTAAATTTAGATCTGTTCTTCAATATAACAGAACGCCTTTTTTCCTTAAGACTAAAATAAAGGACTATTTTAGAACACTAGGAATATTTCATTCTGAATTAAAAGATAAGAAACTTCAGAGTTATAGAATCAATCAATGGAAAAACTGGTTAAGACGGCATTATCAATACGATTTATCTCAGATTAGATGGTCTAGATTAATGCCAAAAAAATGGCGAACTAGGGTTAATCAAAGTTGTATGGTTCAAAATAAAAATAGAAACTTAAACAAATGGAATTCATATGAAAAAGACCAATTAATTCATTACAAAAAAGAAAATGATTCTGAACTCTATTCATTATCAAAACAAAAAGATAATTTTAAAAAATGTTATAGCTATGATCTTTTATCATATAAATCGATTAATTATGAAAATAAAAGTGACTCATTTATTTCTAGATTATCCTTTCAAGTAAATAAGAACTTCGAAATTTCTTATAATTACAACACGTCCAAACACAACTTTTTTGATATGCCCGTCAATCTTCATATCAATAATTATCTAAGAAAGGGCAATATTCTAGATATAAAAAGAAAGTTCGATAGAAAATATTTTGATTGGAAAATTATCCATTTTTCTGTTAGACAAAAAGGAGATATTGAGGCCTGGGTTAAGATCGATACCAACAGTAATCCAAATACTAAAATTGGTATTAATAATTATCAAATAATTGATAAAATTGATAAAAAAGGCCTTTTTTATCTTACAACTCATCAAAATCCAGAAAAAACTCAAAAAAATTCGAAAAAAGTCTTTTTTGATTGGATGGGAATGAATGAAAAAATATTTAATCGTCCCATATTAAATCTGGAATTTTGGTTCTTCCCAGAATTTGTACTACTTTATAATGTATATAAAATAAAACCGTGGATTATACCAAGCAAATTACTTCTTTTAAATTTGACTACAAATGAAAATGTTAGTCAAAATAAAAACCAAAAACAAAACCTTTTTCTACCATCAAATAAAAAAATAAAGAATCGAATTGAAGAAGCAAAAGAACCCGCAAGTCAAGGAAAAAGAGAGCGTGGATCAGATATAGAAAACAAAGGAAATCTGGTCCCTGTTTTCTCAAAACATCAAAACGATCTTGAAAAAGATTACGCGGAATCAGACACAAATAAAAAGACAAAACAATACAAAAGAAACACGGAAGCAGAACTATATTTGTTCTTGAAACGTTATTTGCTTTTTCAATTGAGATGGAACGATGCTTTGAATCAAAGAATGCTCGAAAATATCAAGGTATATTGTCTCCTGCTTCGACTGATAAATCCAACCAAAATTACTATATCGTCAATTCAAAGGAGAGAAATGCGTTTGGATATAATGCTGATTCAGGCGAATTTAACTCTTACAGAATTGATGAAGAAGGGGGTATTTATTATCGAACCTATTCGGTTGTCTGTAAAAAATAATGGACAATTTATTATGTATCAAACTATAGGTATTTCATTGGTTCATAAAAGTAAACACCAAACTAATCAAAGATACCGAGAACAAAGATATGTTGATAAAAAGAATTTTGATGAATTCATTCTGCAACCTCAAAATCAAAGAATAAATACAGACAAAAATCATTTTGATTTGCTTGTTCCTGAAAATATTTTATGGTCTAGACGTCGTAGAGAATTGAGAATTCGAAGTTTTTTTAATTCTTTGAATTGGAATGGCGTCGATAGAAATTCCGTATTTTGCAACGAAACCAATGTAAAAAACTGGAGTCAATTTTTGGATGAAAGGAAACCTCTTTATAAAGAGAAAAATGAATTAATTAAATTTAAGTTCTTTATTTGGCCTAATTATCGATTAGAAGATTTAGCTTGTATGAATCGTTATTGGTTTGATACCAATAATGGTAGCCGTTTCAGTATCTTAAGGATACATATGTATCCACAATTGAAAATTAATTGATAGTACTATATACCCTGTCTCGTATAGAGTATCTGAAAGCAAACAAATTCACACATGCCTTGTATTACATCTCATTCGAATCTAATTCGAGTAGACGATACTAAATCAATAAGGTATCGATTAGATCTAGAAATGAATCAACAGAATCTTCTTCATTTTAGGATTTTAGGTTTAAATTATTCGCTTTTGTGAATGAAAAAAAAAACGTACCTACCACCTTTTTGGATTCCTATCTGAATAAAATTTAAAAATTGATTAATTTATTGGAATTGATAAAATTAGGGGTTCATAAAGAAATTAAGTCTATATAACACGTTCAAATTACTGGCATTATTATTACTGATCGCTAAAATTCAATAAAATCCATATCTGTAAAATAAAGAAAGGGGAAATTCGTTTATGGTAAAAAATTCTGTCATTTCAGTTATTTATCAAGAAGAAAAGAGAGGATCTGTTGAATTTCAAGTATTCAATTTCACCAATAAGATACGGAGACTTACTTCACATTTAGAATTGCACAAAAAAGACTATTTATCTCAGAGAGGTTTGAAGAAAATTTTGGGAAAACGTCAACGACTGCTAGCTTATTTGGCAAAAAAAAATAGAGTACGTTATAAAGAATTAATTAATCAGTTGGACATTCGAGAGACAAAAACTCGTTAATTTGATTAATTTGAAGAGTCATTTCATTTTCACTTATATGTTTCGATGAAATTTTGATGAACTTCTTTTCACTTTCAGTAATTCATGGAAGAATGAATCGGTAAAAAACTTATGACTGCACCAACTACAAGAAAAGACCTCATGATAGTCAATATGGGGCCTCAGCACCCATCAATGCACGGTGTTCTTCGACTCATCGTTACTCTAGATGGTGAAGATGTTGTCGACTGCGAACCAATATTGGGTTATTTACATAGAGGGATGGAGAAAATTGCAGAAAACCGAACAATTATACAATATTTGCCTTATGTAACACGTTGGGATTATTTAGCTACTATGTTCACAGAAGCAATAACCATAAATGGACCCGAACAATTAGGCAATATTCAAATACCTAAAAGGGCTAGCTATATCAGAGTCATTATGTTGGAGTTGAGTCGGATAGCTTCTCATTTGTTATGGCTCGGTCCTTTTATGGCGGATATTGGTGCGCAGACACCTTTCTTCTATATTTTTCGAGAAAGAGAATTGATATATGACCTATTCGAAGCTGCCACCGGTATGCGAATGATGCATAATTATTTTCGTATTGGAGGAGTGGCTGCCGATCTACCCTATGGCTGGATAGATAAATGTTTGGATTTTTGCGATTATTTTTTAACAGGGCTTGCTGAGTATCAAAAACTTATTACCCGGAATCCTATTTTTTTAGAACGAGTTGAGGGCATAGGCATTATTGGGGAAGACGAGGCATTAAATTGGGGTTTATCGGGACCAATGCTACGAGCTTCCGGAATAGAATGGGATCTTCGTAAAATTGATCATTATGAGTCTTACGACGAATTTGATTGGCAGGTTCAATGGCAACGAGAAGGGGATTCATTAGCCCGTTATTTAGTACGGATCGGTGAAATGATAGAATCCATAAAGATTATTCAACAGGCTCTGGAAGGAATTCCAGGAGGGCCTTACGAAAATTTAGAAATCCGGCGTTTTGGCAGATTAAAAGATCCTGAATGGAATGATTTTGAATATCGGTTTATTAGTAAAAAACCTTCTCCAACTTTTGAATTGTCGAAACAAGAACTTTATGTGAGAGTTGAAGCCCCAAAAGGAGAATTGGGAATTTTTCTCATAGGAGATCAGAGCGTTTTTCCTTGGAGATGGAAAATTCGCCCACCGGGTTTTATCAATTTGCAAATTCTTCCTCAGTTAGTTAAAAGAATGAAATTGGCTGATATTATGACAATACTAGGTAGCATAGATATCATTATGGGAGAAGTTGATCGTTGAAATGATAATTGATACAACAGAAATAGAGACTATCAATTCTTTTTCCAAATTGGAATCCTTAAAAGAAGTCTATGGGATCATATGGATGCTTGTCCCTATTTTGACTCTTGTATTAGGAATCACAATAGGTGTACTAGTAATTGTTTGGTTAGAAAGAGAAATATCTGCAGGAATACAACAACGTATTGGACCTGAATATGCTGGCCCTTTAGGAATTCTTCAAGCTCTAGCAGATGGGACAAAACTACTTTTGAAAGAGAACCTTATTCCATCTACAGGAGATAATCGTTTATTCAGTATCGGACCATCCATAGCAGTAATATCTATCTTTCTAAGTTATTCAGTAATTCCTTTTGGTGATAACCTTGTTCTAGCCGATCTTAGTATTGGTGTTTTTTTATGGATTGCCGTTTCAAGTATTGCTCCCGTTGGACTTCTTATGTCGGGATATGGATCAAATAATAAATATTCCTTTTTAGGTGGTCTACGGGCAGCTGCCCAATCAATTAGTTATGAAATACCATTAGCTCTATGTGTGTTATCAATATCTCTACGTGTGATTCGGTGAGACCTAAAATTTCTCCAAATTCTTTTCTTTCTAGAAACAAGGATAAAAAGATTTGATTGACTATATATATTTTCATTTTTATTCAGCATTTGAGTTGATGAACTAAACCAGATAGTTATATGAGTGAAAGAAAACGGCTTCTAAATTTGCAGTAAAAAGGTTTAGTCTCATTTCCTATGTACAAGAATCAAATGGTGAAAAAAGTAAACATAAGCAATAGAGATTGTTTACCCCAAGATTGGTGAATTGTCATGATAGCTTGAAGCGGGTTCAAAAGATCAACTGTATGGAGTTTTTACTGTCTATTACCATAGATGGATTTCCACAACGGGAGGTTCAAAAATGAGTGGATGGTTAGGAAGACCAAGATACACAAAGGATTAGTAATTGAGATTATGTAAGTTATCCAAGAGGATATTTCTGTACATTACATAAAAGGAATTCGAATTGGGGCTTTACGTTCGTAGAAATGATCAAGAAGTACTCCCCATGATTCTGATCCAGAGTACGTTCCTATCCACTGAGTAAGTAAATAACTATCAAGAACGAAGTAATCTTTTACTTTGGTTAAAGGCCCTTTTTCTGAGAAAGGAGAATAGGAATGAAATAAAATAAATCGAAATAGAAAGAAAAGAATCTAATTGCAAAAGCAAAAAGGAGGGATGTCTTTTTTTTTTCTTCCTTTTTTTTTTTTATTTTTATTGTTTCTTTCCTATAATTCAATTTCGATTTATAGAGATAAAATTTTTGTCATGATTCCTGAACTAATGGACTCTCTAATTTTTTTCGTAATTGAAAATTCGAGGTTGAAATGTATATGTGATATTGCTATAAAGTGCATTTTTATTTTATTTTATTTAATGATAAGGTTATTAATCAACAAAGAAAAATAAAAATTCTTACTTAAAAGATGAGATCAATTCAGAAGCATTTATTTATTAGTTTTAAATATAGCAGACAGAATTCCATTGGTCTAATTTGGGACCTTAGGATAGATTTTGACTCTATCTGACAAACATATCAAGATAAAGAATAGGAAAAGGCCCTTAGATTTATTTGTGACCTCTGAGGAGCCGTATGAGGTGAAAATCTCACGTACGGTTCTGTAATAGCGATGGGCACAGTGATGTTATCATCGACTATGATTATCTAACAGTTCAAGTACAGTTGATATAGTGGAAGCGCAGTCAAAATATGGTTTTTGGGGGTGGAATTTGTGGCGTCAACCCATCGGGTTTATCGTTTTTCTAATTTCTTCTCTGGCCGAGTGTGAAAGATTACCTTTTGATTTACCAGAAGCAGAAGAAGAATTAGTAGCAGGGTATCAAACCGAATATTCAGGTATCAAATTTGGTTTATTTTACATTGCTTCATATCTGAATCTACTAGTTTCTTCATTATTTGTAACAGTTCTTTACTTGGGAGGTTGGAATCTTTCTATTCCGTACATATTTGTTCCTGAGCTATTTGGCATAAATAAAAGGGGTAAAGTCTTTGGAACACTAATTGGTATCTTTATCACATTAGCCAAAACTTATTTGTTTTTGTTCATTCCTATTGCAACAAGATGGACTTTACCGAGGCTAAGAATGGACCAACTATTAAATCTTGGGTGGAAATTTCTTTTACCTATTTCTCTAGGTAATCTATTATTGACAACCTCGTCCCAACTTCTTTCACTGTAAAAGACCGCAATATTCTAGATTCACGACTTGTCTCAAACAAGAGAAAGAAACAAGCATAAAATATTTTTTATAGATATTCGAAATATGCTCCCTATGATAACTGAATTCATAAATTATGGTCAACAAACAATACGAGCCGCCAGATACATCGGCCAAGGTTTCATGATTACCCTGTCCCACGCAAATCGTTTACCTGTAACTATTCAATACCCCTACGAAAAATTGATCACATCGGAACGTTTCCGAGGCCGAATACACTTTGAATTTGATAAATGCATTGCTTGTGAAGTATGTGTGCGTGTATGTCCTATAGATTTACCCGTTGTTGATTGGAAGTTGGAAACTGATATTCGAAAGAAACGATTGCTTAATTACAGTATTGATTTTGGAATCTGTATATTTTGTGGTAATTGCGTTGAGTATTGCCCAACAAATTGTTTATCAATGACCGAAGAATATGAACTTTCTACTTATGATCGTCACGAATTGAATTATAATCAAATCGCTTTGGGTCGCTTACCAATGTCAGTAATTGATGATTACACAATTCGAACAATTTCGAATTTACCTCAAATAAACAGCGAATAAACCCTTAATTCGATATTCGATTCGAAAAAAAATTACGAATTACGAAGGCTTAGTTCGGATCTAAAAGAATGATATTTTTGCTTGGTCAATTCAAACTCGTGGTTGCTTAATGAGACTCCTAGCTTAATTTAGATTGAAAACAAAACCGATTTCTATATTATAATAGTAATGGTTTCAAAGTAGATAAATGATATCAAAAATAGATAGGTTTAAACTACTCTTTCGACGAATCGAATAAAGAATTGATAGTGGTCCAATAAAATAAAAGCATCTACGTCAATCCATACCCATTACAATTTCATTCAATTAACAATTAAAAAGTATCATAAAAAATAGAAAAACTTATTTTTTCCTGGTCAGGTCAATAAAGTCATGAAATTCTTCGTTTTTGATTTTTTATAAAAAATGGATTTATCTGAACCAATACATGATTTTCTTTTAGTCTTTCTAGGATCGGGTCTTATATTAGGCGGTCTAGGAGTGGTATTACTTCCCAATCCAATTTATTCTGCCTTTTCCTTGGGATTGGTTCTTGTTTGTACATCGTTATTCTATATTCTATCTAACTCCTATTTTGTAGCTGCTGCGCAGCTACTTATTTACGTAGGAGCTATAAATGTTTTAATCATTTTTGCTGTGATGTTCATGAATGGTTCAGAATATTACAAAGATTTTCATCTTTGGACCGTAGGAGATGGAATTACTTCGATGGTTTGTATAAGTCTTTTTATTTCACTAATTACTACTATTTCAGATACGTCATGGTACGGGATTATTTGGACTACAAGATCAAACCAGATTATAGAGCAAGATTTTCTAAGTAATAGTCAACAAATTGGAATTCATTTATCAACAGATTTTTTTCTTCCATTTGAACTTATTTCAATAATCCTTTTAGTTGCTTTAATAGGTGCAATTGCTGTAGCTCGTCAATAAAAAATTTCTATTAAAACTCGGAATTCAAATAAAATTTTGTTCTGTCTTATCACATTCATTTTCCTTCAATTCTATTTGAATTCCAGCTGTATAAATAGAAAGACTTTAGGTCAATCTAGTACCAATATATTTCTTTGGTCCATACTTGTTATATACTAGTCAATTAAATTGGTTGAATTGTTGTTCATATTGAAAGGAGTCGAGATTGATAAGGAGTTGTTTAATGATTCTCGAGCATGTACTTGTTTTGAGTGCCTATTTATTTTCTATTGGTATCTATGGATTGATCACAAGTCGAAATATGGTTAGAGCCCTTATGTGTCTTGAACTTATATTGAATGCGGTTAATATAAATTTTGTAACATTTTCTGATTTTTTTGATAATCGTCAATTAAAAGGAGACATTTTCTCAATTTTTGTTATAGCTATTGCAGCCGCTGAAGCAGCCATTGGACTGGCTATTGTTTCATCACTTTACCGTAACAGAAAATCAACTCGTATCAACCAATCAAATTTGTTGAATAATTAGTATTAATATTAATCATCTAGATTCTAATATTGATATTGATAAATCGATTTTAATTAGCATGTTTGCTACGTAAGGTATGATCTTGTTTGCAAAACATAAGAAATCAAAGTATTTTGGCCTCTCTCATATCTCATAAACCAATCCAGAAGGGAGTTGATTAGAAAATCATGATAACTCACTGATTCGTCTGGTATCTAAATATATGATTCGTTTCTAAGTTTACTAGATCGAAAATTTATAACATTCAAAAACGTATAGACCCAATGTCACATTCAGTAAAGATTTATGATACGTGTATAGGATGTACTCAATGTGTCCGAGCCTGCCCCACCGATGTATTAGAAATGATACCTTGGGACGGTTGTAAGGCTAAACAAATTGCTTCTGCTCCACGAACCGAGGACTGTGTTGGTTGTAAGAGATGTGAATCCGCCTGTCCAACAGATTTCTTGAGTGTCCGAGTTTATTTATGGCATGAAACAACTCGCAGTATGGGTCTAGCTTATTGATACGTTCGAGAAAATTCTACTTGAATCCATTTAATTTTTTTTACCGACAAACCCGTGCTCGAACATAAAAATATTTTGAGCATGGGTTTTTTTGGTCCAAGTGCATCTTGTCTTTACTACGAATTATTTTCCTTGGTTAACAATAATTGTCGTTTTTCCGATATTTGCGGGTTCTTTAATTTTCTTTCTTCCACATAAAGGAAATAGGGTAATTAGGTGGTATACGATATGTATATGTATTTTAGAACTCCTTCTAACGACTTATGCATTTTGTTATCATTTCCAATCGGATGATCCATTAATCCAACTAGTGGAGGATTATAAATGGATCGACTTTTTTGATTTCCATTGGAGATTAGGAATAGATGGACTTTCTATAGGACCCATTTTATTAACAGGATTTATCACTACTTTAGCGACTTTAGCGGCTTGGCCAGTTACTCGAGATTCTCGATTATTCCATTTTCTCATGTTAGCAATGTACAGTGGTCAAATTGGATCATTTTCGTCTCGGGACCTTTTACTTTTTTTCATCATGTGGGAGTTAGAATTAATTCCTGTTTATCTACTTCTAGCCATGTGGGGAGGAAAGAAACGTCTGTACTCAGCTACAAAATTTATTTTGTACACGGCGGGGGGTTCCGTTTTTCTCTTAATGGGAGTTTTGGGTGTTGCTTTATATGGTTCTAATGAACCAACATTAAATTTTGAAACATCAGTTAATCAGTCATATCCTGTTGTTTTAGAAATAATCTTCTATATTGGATTTTTTATTGCTTTTGCTGTCAAATCGCCCATTATCCCCCTACACACATGGTTACCAGATACCCATGGAGAAGCACATTACAGTACTTGTATGCTTCTAGCTGGAATCTTATTAAAAATGGGAGCATATGGATTAATTCGAATCAATATGGAATTATTACCTCACGCCCATTCTATATTTTCTCCTTGGTTGATGATAATAGGTACAATACAAATAATCTATGCAGCTTCAACATCTCTTGGCCAACGGAATTTAAAAAAAAGAATAGCCTATTCCTCTGTCTCTCATATGGGTTTCATAATTATAGGAATTAGTTCTCTAACCGATACGGGACTTAATGGAGCCCTTTTACAAATAATCTCTCATGGGTTTATTGGTGCTGCACTTTTTTTCTTGGCGGGAACGACTTATGATAGAATCCGCCTTGTTTATCTTGACGAAATGGGCGGAATAGCTATTCCAATGCCAAAAATGTTCACGATGTTTAGTAGCTTTTCGATGGCTTCCCTTGCATTACCAGGTATGAGTGGTTTTGTTGCCGAATTGATAGTATTTTTTGGAATAATTACCGGCCAAAAATATCTTTTAATTCCAAAACTACTAATTACTTTTGTAATGGCAATTGGAATAATATTAACTCCTATTTATTCATTATCTATGTCACGCCAGATGTTCTATGGATACAAGCTATTTAATGCCCCGAAGGATTCTTTTTTTGATTCTGGACCGCGAGAGTTATTTATTTCGATCTCCATCTTTTTACCCGTAATAGGTATTGGTATATACCCCGATTTCGTTCTTTCATTAGCAGTTGACAAGGTCGAAGTTATTCTATCTAATTTTTTTTATAGATAATTTGGATGACTGAAATAAAAAAACCTATGTTTGTTTTTAAAAACATTCTTGGACAATGAAAAAAAGTCTTCTTTTTTTCTTCTCTTAAGTTAAGTAAAAACAATGAAATTGACCTACATATGGTAGAAAACCGTGTGAATCAAATATTGTATTGATGATTCACACGGTCCGCATGCTATGCTGGTTCATACAATGCGCCGTCCGCTCTTGTATTTGTAATAACTTGTCTTGAATTCAATTAAATGTTGATGGAAAAGAACCATAACTATGTAAACCTATTCCTAATAGATTGACCCCAAAATAGCATATCCAAATTATAAGAAAGCCTATAGACGCTACAATTGCAGAATTTGCACCCCGCAAATTTTTATTTGTTCGAGTATGTAAATAAATTGCAAATACGATCCAAGTAATAAATGCCCAAGTTTCTTTTGGGTCCCAATTCCAATACGACCCCCACGCTTCATTAGCCCATACCGCTCCCGAAAGGATTCCTATGGTTAAAAAAGTAAATCCTAAACTAATAACCCGATAACTCCAATAATCCAATTGTTGAATCAATTGGGACCTGTAATAATTTTTAGCAGAAAAAAACGAAGTATTTTCTAAAACATTTTCACCCAAGAAAAATGACTCGTTTAAAAAAACATTGCTCTTATAAAAAAGCTTTCTGTTTTTTCGAAATGTAATCACCAGAAGTGCTACTGATAATAATGATCCACATAAAAGGGCTGCATAGCCCAATATCATCATACTTACGTGCATTATTAACCACTCAGATTGAAGAGCAGGTACTAATATTCCAGATTGGTGTATTTCAGTTAAAATACCTGAAGTAGCAAAGCCTTGGGTAAAAATAGCACTTGGTCCAGTTATTTTACTTAAAATTAAAAGATTTTTTTTGAAATACGGAATTATATGAATAAGGGAGAAACTCCATGAAAGGAAAATTAATGATTCATATAAATCGCTTAGCGGGAAATGTCCCGAAGAAATCCAACGAGTAACTAATAATCCTGTTATACAGAAAAAAGTAACTATTATGCCCTTTTCTGACGAATCGTATAGTTTTACGATTTCATCGACTAAAAAAGTTATCAAATGAATTATAATTACAATTGAAACGATCGAAAAGGAAATGTGAGTTAATATATGCTCTAAGGTTGAAAATATCATAAAAATCTTAAAAAAGAAGAGTCTCTTAATTACATAATTATAAAATGGAAATCGGGAATTGAATTCATTATAAGATCTATTTATCCTTTTTAGAAGACGGTATGCCGCCACTCGGACTCGAACCGAGATGCATTAGCACTGCTTCCTAAGAGCAGCGTGTCTACCAATTTCACCATAGCGGCCTGTCTTGAACTCATAATAGCCTATGAATAAGCAATCGTCGAGATTGAGTAAGCTATTTTAGTTTAGTAATGATTCAAATGGATTAATAACAAAAAAAGTTGTTCAAATAGGAATTTGAGGTTGAAGGTTCATTATTTTAGATTTGAGTTTAGAGTCTTAGTTTTTTTTTATTTAACATGGGAATTTCCTATATTTTATGTTTTCCTCGAATTGAACTCTTGTAACTAAACCGTTCTATACTCAATTAAGGAATAGAGTTCAAAAAGTTTGTGTTTTCATTGTTTAATCAGCAATTTCTTATTTATTTTTTTCATCAATCTAAAACAAAAAAGGGATTTTGACGACAAAATAGAAAGAAAAGAACCTATTTTGCATCGCTCAAAATTGACAATTAGTCATACAAAATTTCATTAAGCAATTTTCTCTATTGGGTTAAGGGCAAGATATACATGGGGGTCTATATAATAATTCAGAGAAAATAAAAAGTTAGACAAAACACAAAGGTTTCAAAATAGAATCAATTAGTTTCAATATATAGAATTTTTTTATTTTTAATTTAATTCTGCAAACAAATAGGTCGATGGGGAAAATCAAACTCCCCACCTTGGAATAGAAATGATCTTT
>JBBMKA010054849.1:0-18525 GCA_037833695.1 Sechiopsis laciniata
ATAAAAAAATAGGAAGTAGTAGGATATAATGGTCTTATTAAGCAAAATATATTATATAGTAGTTAAAATATTTGTTTTCTAATACAAAAATAGAAATAGAAGAAAAAAAAAATTCATAACTTCAAAATATTTATTTATTTATTTCTTTTCTTACTTAATTTTATTAAGTTTTTGTATCTTATTTTTATTATTATTTTTTTTAAATATTAACTACTAGAAAAATAAAATAACTAAAATGTCAATTTATTCTATATATTTTTAATTTTGTTTTATTTTGATTCTCTTACTTTTAAATTTTAAATTTTAATCTTTATAATGATAATACAGCTAAAATTTAGTATTTGTTGTTAATTTATTACTATATTTCATTTGTAAATTTGTCTTATTAATTTTTCATAATGGTAGAAATATGTTTACATGAAAATTTTTATTAAAAAAATGAGGTTTTTTATGAATTAAAATTATTATTAATTGACAAATTTTTATGAAATAATTTATTTCAAAATCGAATTCGTAGAGTTAAATTGCATTACAACCAAGCCAATGGGTTAATAATGATTGTTTACTACAAAAAAACAAATGAGGGGTTATTGAGGAGTGGTTAAACCACTCCTATGTCCAAAGAACAAACACACCCGAAGGGGTAAAATTGGAAATTTTAAGAAAGAAACACGTTTTGTGCTATATATAAATTATTTTGAAAAAAAATGACATAATTATAATACGTGTCATAAAAGTTGCTATCCATAGCAATTTTCCTATTTTAATTTTAATTTTCAAAATTCAAATTTATTTAAATAAATATTTTTTATAATAATAGTATAATTACTATAATTATATATGTATATTAATATATTTAAATAATAATGATAGTCTAACCACAAATATACCAAATATAATTACAAAAAATTACAAAAAATAAGTAAAAATTACAAAAAAAGATTGAAAAATGTTGAAAAAAAGGATGAGATGATAAGACCTTGGGCCAAATAAGGTGTTGGAGCCCAACACCTCATCTCCTCTCATCTCAAAACAAACACACCCTTATACGTAGATATGTCCACGCGGTGAGGAACCCTGCCACAAAAATCAATTCACATTTTTTTTTGCAAAGATCGAGGCAGGGATTCACCGCGAGGAATGGGTGGGGTTCGAGTTCCCCTGGGGAATTTTTTCCCGTTTTTTTTCTTCTACTTTTCTAATCTTACTTTTCTAAAAAATAAAAAAAAATCAATAATATTTTTCAAGTAGATGATTTTTCATGGAAAAATATGTATTAATGCTCATTTAGATAGTTAATTAATAAAAAAAAAATATTTATTTAAATAAATATTTTTACAAAAATGTTTTTAAAGATTAAATTGATAAAAAGAGAGGAAAAATATAATTTATAAAAACAAAATAAATAAAAAATGTAAACTGGGTGGGGATCGGTGCATTCTCCGTCCTCGACCCCGTTTAGCTCGCGACAAATTTAAAAAAAAAAAAATAGATATCTCTACTTATACATTTAAAAATATAAAAGAAAAAAAAAATTTAGAAAACTTAAGGTCACCCATTTTAGCTCACTTTAAAAAAATAATAATAAAATAACAATGTGTGTGTACGGTGCAGACATAACTGCACCCAAATTGTTCTTTTATTATTATTATTATTATTTTCTTCTCTCTTTTTACAATTTCCCTCATATCCATTTGCTTTACCATTCCTTCTACAACCCATCATCTTCCTCACCTTCTCTTTCGGCAATTCCAACAATTGCACTGTGATGAATTCAATTCTGATAAAAAAAAAATAATAATAATAAAAATAAATCAAATTTGTAAAAAATAAAAAAATAAAAATAAAAATAAAGTAATAATAAGAAGCCGTGAAGCTTTAACCATTGCAGTAGAGCCAAACTTTACCCTCAATCGGCACAAACACTCAAACTTACTGCAAAGCAAAAACGAAAGGTAAGGTAAGAAGATTTTCTTTTTAGTGATATTAAGAATTTTAATCCTTTAAATAGAAAAAAAATATATATATATATATCACCCACAATTATGAAAGAGCGTATAGTTAGAGGATTGGGCAAACATTTGATCTATATTTATAGTGAAAGATTTTAAATCCCAAGAGATATCGGCCAAATCTGGTTGTTAGAAAATCCTTTTAGTTAAACTAAAAATTTGGAGTTTGGTATAGTATTTTGTTCTATCACGTTTAAATGCTTTATATATATATAACGATCGGAAATTTCTAACTTAATATAATTTTGGATAATTATCTCATTTTCTCAACTCAATTACAACTAATAAAACGAGTTTTATGTAAAATTAACTAGTTTTATTAAAATATTATAAAAATGTTTTGACGAAATTCTCCTTACAATATTTACAAAGATTTTACTAACAAGAATGCAGAAAACATGAAAATTTACATGACTCTATTAAAAATGTGGAATAAAAGAGTCTTGATCGTGCCCATAATCTTCTCAACTCGTCTCAGTAAACCACCACGACATATTTTGGATTCTGGATATTACACATGATCAACCATTGCCTAATATAATTAACATAAATATCATAGTCGTTAAACTTCAAGTCACAAAGTAAACAGTTGTATAATATAATAAGTTATCCCAACAACAAATTAGTACATTTCACATAAATAATAAAAACGTGACTAATAAAAAGTCTAAATACTAATAATCCACCAACAATATCTATAAATTATAAGAACAACCTTAACAAGCATTTAACTAAATGAGATATTGACCACCCCATAGGAGCCAACAAGCTCGCAGTATGAATATGAGATATTAACCCTCTCTATTGAGGCCAACAAGCCTGTAGTATGGTAGAAATGACCTATAATTTCTCATCAAGTAATAATTGTGGGACAAACATGTCCTATATTGTAACGTGGACTCATTAATCTCATATAAATAATAGCGTAGACACTAAGTCCGATAAAAACAGTAACATGGACATTAAGTCTGATGAAAATAATAGTGTGGACACTGAGTTCTAAATAAATAATAGTATGGACACAAAGTCCTATATAAATAGTAACGTGGCCACTAAGTCCAATATAAATAATAGTGTGGATGCTAAGACCTATATCAATAATAGTGTGGACACTAAGTCCTATATAAATAATAGTGTGGACACTAAATCCGATAAAAACAATAGTGTGAACACTAAGTATGATATAATTAATATTTGTGTGCATAAGGCTAGGACCCCTCTAGTAACTCTTCATAATTTCATCTCATGCAATTCTTATTCCATTTCATGTTAGAGCATAACATGCTGCTTTTAACTTTTTATCCTATATAATCACGTCTTTAATTTTAAACTCATCTAACCACAAACAATTCTAACATGTCATACTAGCTCAAACCTCTTAACTTAACATTTTTAAGCACATTTTCTTAATACTTCAAATTCCAACTTATGTAAAATTAGTTGAACCACCGACTAATCATAAAACAATTACATCGAGCTATTTCTCATGATTCCTTATCATTTAACTTCAATACTTAAACACTTAAAAATCCAATTCACAACTATAATGATCATTAATACTCAAATATAAACTTCCATCCTTAAAATCTTTGACAAACTTAATTAATTCCAACAATGAACTAAGTATTAATGACTATAATAACCAATGACCAAACCCCAAATTTATCACTTCCATCCAAGCTCAATTTTGCAACTACAAGTTCTTAACTCCAATCTCTTAAATTCTCTTAATCCTCTTCAACGTCTTAGAAGCTCTCAAGAACTTAACTAACTAATTAAACAACCAAGTTGAATCTTATAAAACTTCAACTCAAGAACCACACATTGTAATATAATACAAACATAAAAACAATAATATTAATCAACTTAACAACCACATATGATAATCTAATAAAAATATTAAGCAATAATAAACCATGAGTTTGCCACAAACCACATATAAGAGAGTTAGTTTTCCTTACCTTGATCGAAAATTTTATTGATCAAACCAATCCAAGCAAAAGACAATGATGACATGCAAAAGAAGTGATAGAGTCTTATAGGAAGCTAGACAAGTCACCACTTGTTCGATTCGCTAATATCTAAAATTTGTGGTCCGTTTGTCGAGAACCCCTTTATAACGACATAAATATGAGATGAAAGTTTAAAGAAATTAAGGAGAGAGAAGAAGTGTTGGTTTGCATAAAAATACAAAGTGAATGAGAGAGAGAATAAATGGAGGTTGAGTGTTTGGTGTGAAGTACGTAAAAAGATTGAAGGTAATTATGTAGTTGTATCCTTCTAAACGAAGTTAAAAGGTCTATTTATAATAAGCTCTATTAGAAATTGGAAAGGGAAAATGATAGAATTTAGGAAAATGAAAGGATTTAGGAAATATCTTTTAAGATTAATTAATTTGATAAAATCCTATAATATCTAAAATTAATTAAATTTCTTTATTAAATTTGATTATCTTTTTAAAAAGAAAATAAACAACTAATATATAGTTAAAGAAAATACGGGACATTACAGTATAATATACTTAAAGATTTTCGTCCCCAAAAGTAAAGGAAAGCTTGAACAACTCAAGAAAACACAATTTTCTTAATTCCAAGTGGCAGCTTTTTCTACTTGTTTAACTAAACTAAAGAACTTTAGCTAGCGGAACTCGCGGTTATGAATAAACTAAACAATCCATAGGATCGACACAAGCTCACTCATGGAGCTAATAACAACATTATATTAGAATTCAAACAGTTCTCTTACAAGACTTGCACAAAACCTACACAATAAACAACAATTATACAAGCAAAATAAAACTTCTTTCCTTTTGACATACCTAGTGTTAACTGAGCAACTGAAGATCATAGTTCACATCGTGAACTAGTCTACAGAATCTATGATTCGGAGCTCTGATACCAATTGTAACGATCCGAAATTTCCAACCACATAACTAAGGATAATTACCATGCATGCATAACTTTCTTAACTCAATTACAACTAATAAGACTGAGTTTTATGTAAAAAATAACAAAGTTTATTAAAATATAATAATACGGTTTTGATGAAATTCTCGTTACAACATTTACAAATATTTTACTAACAAGATTGCAAAAAACATGAAATTTTACATGACTCTATAACAATTGAGGAATAAAAGAGTCTCAACTATGCCCATGATCTTCCCAACTCGTCTCACTAAACTATCACAACATACTCCAGGTTCCTAGAAAATGTTAAATATAAATGATGAGTTTCGAAAAACATAGTAAGGAAACTCCCTTATAGGGCATTACACTTGATCAACCACAACCTAATAAAATTATCATAGCAGTTCAAGCAAACAAGACACCCATTTAGCAATGTATAGGGTTATTGGCTTTCCTATTATAAGGGCGCCTAAAATAGGCGGGTTGAATAAATATTTTTTATGCTTTTTAAGGCATTCTGACATGCTTGATCCCATTCAAAAGTTTCATTCTTTCTCATCAATCTCTGAAAGGGCTGACATCGGCCTGCCTGGTTGAATATTAATCTTCTTATATAGGCTAAATGACCTTTAAAACTTCTCAACTCATACAAGTTTTTTTGACTTGGCATTTTCTGAATGGCGCCAATTTTTTACTAATCAATCTCCATCCCTTAATGTCTTACAACAAAACTAAGGAACTTTCATGAGGTTACTCTAAATGCACATTTGAAAGGATTCATTCTTAATTGATATTTTCTGAGATGATAAAAAACTAGCTTGAATTCTCTTAGATGTTCATGTCGTCTCTTAAACTTGACCACTTGGTCGTCGACATAACATTCAACATGTTTATGTAACATATCATCAAATATCTTCTCCATGGCACGATAGCAAGTGGGCCCGACATTTTTTAATTTATCAATATATCCTTTTTGAGGTTCAAAACTTTGTCTTTTCTTCATCTTCGAACGATCCATTCATAAATGATGAAATCTCGCGACCCATGGTAGCATCTACCATGATTTATGTGATGGGAAGTGGAAAGTCATCTTTAAGGCATGCATTGTTTAAATCTCGAAAATCGACACAAATGCAAAGCTGGCCATTTTTCTTTATAATGAACATAAGTTACATCTTCTTCATCGTTCGTGTTTTCTTTCGTGGGCTTGTAATCATAATATCATGTTGCTTTACTTTTAATGAGTAATTTGTATCTATGGAAGCAAACATTTTTCTTTGCTTCATTCGTGAAAGAATTGAGTTATGGATTTTTTCTGTCACATATTGCTTCATTTGAAACCTTCAATATATTGTAAGGTTGTTCTTTCCTTTTCATGGTAACATTTAATCTGTGGAAAGCTGACACTCGTATGGTTGGGGTTATGGTGTATTACTTCCTTCTTCACATGCTATATTTAGTCTTTGAAAGACGAAAGGTCATGCTGAGTTAGAAGTAGTGTATAGACTTTCACCTTCCGTACTAGTCATACTTTTTCTATTAAAGACTAAAGATCGTGTGACTATAAGTCCCAAGCGATCAAACACAGAAGTTCTATGCTCTACATTTTCTTTCTCATCCTTAGAATCATTGACTTCTTTGGCCGTGATATGGAGTTCATCAGGAGATTTTTCCTTTCCTTTGTGATTATGTGAACTGGCTTTAGAGGCTTATATCCAAGTCACGCCTTACAAACGGGTATAGCATACCCCTCTTTCTAAGGTGCTTTTGTGTTGATGACAGTTTTCCTCTGTCATAAAAGATCTTTAGACTTCTAAACTCGGTGTGACTTGTAAAGTCGTAACCTGCCTTTTCTAATAGCCTGTACCCCTTTGGGGCGAATTCTTCCTTCATTCGTTTATCTTACAATTTTGATTTTACTTGTTCACCCTTATCTTCTTACTTTGCTATCTTTGTAATAGGTTGTAAGAACCCGACTCTAAAGCAGTCCTAAAACAGTTCTTACTCAAAATGCATGAATTTAAATCCAATAAAAACATCTACAGTTCAAAATAAAACCATAATTAAATCCTGCAAGTTCAATCTCGAAATAGTTCCCCATTCAAAGCCATAGTCCAAAACAGTAAGCCTCTGGCCAGAGATTAATTAAAACATGTTCAAAACATAACTTGTAAAAGAAAACGGAACTGAGTTCTAGACTACATGCTGAACAAAGATAATAAAATGCAATGACTGGACAGCAGACTCCCATGATCCATCAGCTCCTCCTCTAGCCGTCCCGGTGCTGTCCCAAGTTACGTGGTGGAAAACCACAGAAATAAGGGTGAGTACAAAAACACTCAATAAGAATCCCCAGCCGGAGTACAATACCCAAGTCACATCATCTAGCATCCTAGCACACAAGCAAGCCAAACAAACAAGTTGGCAATCTCATAACATGCCAGCAACAATATTTTCAACCCTCGAGAGTCTCTAACTCTCGGCTAAGGGATCCACTGCGAATTTCAGAATGAGTTATTAACATAACTCTAGAATCTCGAGAGTCTCTAACTCTCGGCTAAGGTGATCAACTCCCTATGCTAATCCTGGACACTTGGGAGAGTAGCCAAGTGTCAGGCTCTAGACGGAACGGAAAGGGGTACTGATACACTTGCCCGAGGGAGCTCTCCTTCCGACATCTAATAACATACGCGAACACTACATGCTGCTGCAAACTAGATAAATGTAGGCCTACATAAACTATGCCGATCCAGGTACGCATGCCTAAGACTCGGAAAGGTGTCCACTGATCCACAGCAGATGGGAGGCCCTCAACACCATACTGTGGCAGCCTGTTCACATCAACGCCTGAAGCTGAGGTTGTCCCAAGGTAGGCTTTCACCAAGGAAAGGACCTCGCTCTAGCAGGCCACAGACTAGGCTTATGCCGGGGTGGTAGCTACTCCACGTCCGGCTGCCAGGGGTGAGGAATCTGCCCACACAAACCAGACCGGTGGGGACACATACGTTGGTCCACTCTCAGCCTCTAGATGATGACAACCTAATAGGTTCTAGCTAAAGAGAATGTACCCTAAAGCTAACAGAGTTCATTAACCATATTACACAATAAATATTCAGAATACGAATAATCATAAATACATAACAACCACTGTAAATAGAATAGTGCAATCTAGGGTACAACATTCTACATGCTAGGTTCTATCAGACAAGTCACAACAATCCTATCCACTAGCACATGCTCATACAACAATAAACCTACAAGAACCTATCCACTAACATGCTCGAGAAATAGTAACACGCAATCAAGTACCTATCCACTATCATGTTCGATAAAACAGTAACAGACAATCAAGATGCAATCATTGACAAGCGCAAGGTCCACACAACCCCGACAAGGAATCCTTACCTGAAAACGAGAAAAGACAAACAAATAGCTAAATAGCCAACACGAAACTCAACTTAGGCATAGATAATAAAAAACAATGATTAACATCTAAACAGCCAAGCAAAATCTAGGTATCCAACGAACAAGGCTCGTAAAGTTACCCAAACCGAAAGGGGCAAGCCCTCGGCAAGGTAGGGACACGACCGGGTGTACGGGGCTGCTGCACGGGTGTGCTCATGGGCTGAGTGGCAGCGCACAGGCAAGGGCGTGCGCCAGTGAGGCTCGACGATGCTGTTGGGTGAACGGCAGTGAAAGGGAGCGACGCGGTGTGTGCGGAAGGCTACGATCGCGAGCGAAGGCTCGTGGCTGGACACGATCGCTTGGGTGCTGGAGATCTGGTGCTAGTGACGAAGACTAGACGGGCGAGGGTGAAAGGACAGCGAGTGTGGACGAGTAGATCGGTAAGGGCAACGAGACTGGCACGGGCTGTGCAGCCTGGTGAGTGTGTGCAGAAGCGATGCAGGATAGATCAGCGGCTGCGTGGCTTGGTGAGAGCGGAACGCGAGGGCAGAACGGCGAGCTATGCAGGACGGTTTGTGGCACAATGCAGCTGCGATCCTTGGTCAGCGATCGGGCGTGCGGCTGCGGGGTAGAACAGTTAAGTGCTCGGCGAAAGAGATTGATGCAGGAAGAAGAAGAAGCGATTTGGCTCTTTCTCTAGAATGTGACAAACGGAACCAAATGAACGATTAACAAAACAAATCCCTTCTTTAATTTCCTTAATTAAAAACCTTTTAATTTCTTTTCTTTTAATTAATCCCTTTTTAAAACCCAAAAAGTAAGACTAACCCAGTTGCCCTGCAAATCACAAAAATAGCCCTGGTCTCAACAAGAAGCAAGAACGACCGTGGAAGCTTAACAAATTACCAAAATGCCCCTCAAGACCTAAAAAGCAATAACGGCCCAACGAAACAACCAAAAAACTCGGGTCGTTACAATACTCCCTCATTTTATGACTTTCGTCCCCGAAAGTCCCTAAGACTAAAACAACTCCAGGTAATGAGTCTTCATCTCATCCTCTAACTCCCAAGTTACTTCCTCTTCTTTCTGACATCTCCACTATACCTTAACCAGACTTATCTCCCGGTTATACAAAGTCTTGCACTCATGAGCTAGAATCCACACAGGCTTCTCCTCGAAGCTCAAATCTTTATTTAACTCTAACAGCTCAAAATCAACGATGTGAGACAGATCTGCCACATACTAACGTAACATCGACACGTGAAAAAAATTATGCACTGCTGCAAAGGATAGGGACAAAGCCAAACGGTAAGCAACTGAATCGATCAGCTCAAGGATCTCAAAGGGGCCCACAAATCTGGGACTTAAATTTCCATGCTTATCAAATCTCAAAACACCACGCATCGGTGCCACTTTCAGAAACACATGCTAACCCACCTCAAACTCTAAGTCTCTGCGCCGGACATCGGCATAACTTTTCTGTCTACTCTGCGCCGTCAACATACGAGCCCTGATCTTCTGAACTTCATTGTTAGTCATCTGTAAAAACTCGGGGCCCAAAACCTTTCTATCACCAACCTCCTCCCTGAACACTGGAGACCTGCAACGCTTACCATACAAGGCCCCAAACCGAGCCATCTGAATTGTTGCCTGATAGCTGTTATTGTAAGCAAACTCCATCAAGTACAGATAGTGGTTCTAACTGCCCGGGAAATCTAACACGTAGGCTCGCAACATATCCTCTAAAATTTGGTTCACCCTCTCTGTCTGGCCATCTACCTGAGGATGAAACGCAGTACTGAAACTTCACTCTGTGTCCAAACCTTTCTAGAGTGCCCTCTAGAAACGAGAAGTGAACTGAGAATCTCGATCAGACACAATCTTCTCTGGCACCCCATGGTACCGAACAATATGCTCTAATAACAACTTTGTCCACTACTCCACGATATAAGTGATTCTACCGGAGATGAAGTGCGCACTCTTGGTCAACCATTCAACAACCCAGATCTGAGTAAACCCTCTCGGTGTCCTCAAAAACCCAGAAATGTAGTCCATGGAGATCTCCTCCAACTTCCACTGAGGCACACTCAGTGGCTGCAACAAACTTACGGGTTTTTGTCTAGAAGCCTTCACTTGTTGACAAATGAGACACTGGCTAACAAACTCTACAATTTCCCTCTTCATGTTGCTCCACCAGAAGGTCTGCTTAAGATCCTGATACATCTTGGTACCTTCTAGATGCCAAGAAAATGGGAAACTGTGAGCCTCGGTGAGTAACTCGACTTGCAGTCCAGCGTCGGCTGGCACACAAAGGCATCCTCTAAATCTCAAACCACCATCTGGTGCTATAACAAATTCAAAATCTCCATCTGCCTGAACCCTGGCCATCAATCTGCTCAATTCGGGATCACTTAGCTGGCCATCAATAATCCTCTGTCTGATCGGAGGCTAAACAGTCAACTAGGCTACCCTGTCGGTAACCTCCCCCAACAACACTGCTATACAGGCTTGCTCGAACTCTTTCCACAATGGAAGCTGGGAACTCAACAAAGCTGCAGAATGCGAAGTCTTTCTGTTCAAGGCGTCAGCCACAACATCGACCTTACCCAGACGTTACAAAATATCGCAGTCATAGTTTTAACCAACTCAAGCTATCTCCTCTGCCTCATGTTTAACTCTTTTTGAGTGAAGAAGTAATTGAGACTCTAATGGTCCGTGAACATCTGAATCTTTTCACCGTACAAGTAATGCCTATAAATGTTCAGTGCAAAGACAACTGCTGCCAACTCCATATCGTGAGCAGGATAATTCTGCTCATAGTGCTTCAGCTGACGAGAAGCATACGCAATCACTCTACCATGTTGCATCAAAATGCAACCCAAACCAAACTTGGAAGCATCGCTGTAAACTAAAAAACCACCTGTACCCTCTGAAACTGACAGCACTGATGCAGACGTCAAACTGAGCTTCAACAAGGCTAAACTCTCTTCGTAACTCCCAAACAAACTCAACACATTTCCTCGTCAACAGAGTAAGGGGTGTTGCTTTAGTGAAAAAGTCCTTGACGAAACGTCGGTAATAGCATGCCAAACCCAGAAAGCTACGTATCTCGACAACAGTAGTCAGCCTAGACCAAGAACTCACAGCATCAATCTTAGCAGGGTCCACTGCTACACCATCTCTAGAAACCACTGGCCAAGGAAAGCCACTTTTTCTAACCAGAAGTCACACTTAGAGAATTTTGCATACAACTGATTCTCTCTCAACGCTGTCAACACTTGTTTCAGATGCGAAGCATAGTCCTCCTTAGTCTTAGAGTAAATTAAAATGTCATCTATGAACACAATGATGAAGCTGTCCAAGAATGCCTTGAACACCCTATCCATCATGTCCATAAATGTTGCTGGTGCATTGGTCAGCCCAAAGGACATAACCACAAACTCGTAATGACCATACCTCGACCTGAACGCCGTCTTGGGAATGTCTGCATCCCAGATCCTCAACTGATGATAACCAAACCTCAAATCTATCTTGGAGAACATAGAAGCTCCCTGAAGCTGATCAAACAAATCGTCGATACGAGGCAACGGGTACTTGTTCTTCACTGTAACCTTGCTCAACTCTCAATAATCTATGCAAAGGCGCATCGAACCATCCTTCTTCTTTACAAACAAAATAGGTGCTCCCCACGGGGACACACTAGCGCAGATGAACCCTCTGTCTAACATCTCCTATAACTGCACCTTTAACTCTTTCAGTTCTGCTGGAGCCATACGGTACGACGCCTTCGAGATAGGGAGAGTCCCCGACTCGAGCTCAATTATGAAGTCAACCTCTCTCTGTGGGGCAAACCTGGTAACTCCTCAGGAAACACATCTGCAAACTCCTGAACCACTGGTACTCGATCAACAGTCAACGAAGGGCGACCTTCCCCTAACATCTTTGCCAAATAACCCCAAGCTCCTCGAGCTAGCAATTGACGAGCTTTCATTGTAGAAATCAACGGCGGACACACTCTGCTCTGGACATCGCAAAACTTAAAGCTCTGCTTCTTGGGCGGGCTAAACACAACTTCTTTTTTGCAGTAATCAATCAACGCGTGGTTCTCCGCTAACCACTCCATTCCAAGAATCACATCAAAACTGCTCATAGGCAAGACTATGAGGGTGGCTGCTAACAGCTCTCCGGACACCAAAATTTGACCGTCTCTAACTTTCTAACTAGCAAGCATACTAACTCCTGAAGGAGTTGCAACACACAACTCGAACCCTAAAGGTTCAAGTTCCAAACAAGCTTGACTAACAAACAGTGCAGAGATAAATGAATGGGTCGAGCCTAAATCAAACAGTACATATGCATAATGGTCCAAGACAAGTAATGTACCTGCGACAGCTGCATCGGTCTTCTTGGCTTCCTGCCGAGTCGTAGAAAACACACGACCCTGCTTCTGAGCCGGTCTAGCATCTGTTCCAACCTATGGGCACACTCTGGCAATATGCCTCTCCTTTCCACACTTGTAACATGCCTTGAGAGATGCTCTACACAGACCATAGTGAACTATGCCACAAGTCCAGCAATGAGGCGGCTGTCTAACTGCGCCCTGCTGTCGTCTCTAATCTTTGCCCTAGTGCTGGCCCTGACGGTGCTGCTGCTGGCCTCCCTGCTAAGAAGTCTTAGAAGCTCAAACTTCCTTTTTCTGCCCTGAACTAGTTGCCACACTCTGAACTACTATTGTCGGGGTTTTCACTATCAGATACTTTCTATTATAAATCTTGGTCCTGGTATAAGTCTCTAGAGCGAGTGCTCGCACATCCCAAGCAACCTCCAGTCTGAGTCCCCCAATGAACTTCTTAATTTTTAGTTCCTTTGTAGCAATTAGTTATGGAGCAAAATAACTGTGCTTTAAGAACCTCTTCTCATAACCGGCAATACTGTCATCACCCTGCTTCAAATTTGCAAAAGCCTCTACCATCTCTTGTTGGGCTTCTTCACTAATGTATTGAGTTCTGAACTTGGTCTTGAAGAATTCCCAAGTGACTGGTTGGGACCCTATAGTTCTGGCCCCATTAGTAGACTGCCACCACCAAATGGCTGTCTCTGTCAACATGTGTGCTGCACACCTCGGCTTTGCACATCTGGGCAACCCATAACTCGAAAAATGTACCCTAAATGGGCTAGCCATTTTGTTGCTTCCAGTGGGTTCTCGGATGCAGTAAACTTCCTGGGCTTCCACTTAACGAAGTCCTTGAGCCACTTGCTACCCTCGGCATCACCCTCAGGAATCTCTGGCTGAACAACAGGCTTCTGCTGAGTTGGTTGGGCTGGAGGCACTCTCTGCCCTACTAAAGGAACTACTGCGCCACCAGGTAGTGCTACATGAACCGCTGGCGGGGCCTACTGGAACATCTGTGCAAATTGGGCCATCTGGGTCTAGGTTTCTGCTTGATGTGCTGCAAACTGTGCCTGAGTCTTTGCTCTTTGCTCCGCAAACATATCCCTAACCATGTCTCTCATGGCTGCAGTAAACTCCACTCTAGGAGCAGCACTCGAAGGCAGGACAGTCTCTACTCGTCCTCCCGGCAAGCCAACAGTTGGGGCTAAAGGTGGCATGACGGTCTGATTAACTCGGGGAGTGGTCTCCTTAATCGCTGGCTTGGCTCCAACTCTTCGGTTGGCAGTGCCTGACGTCCCAGCTCCACTACGTGTAATCGACATCTCTCACGAACTACACCCAAACAACACTGAGCCAGTCCATACTCGGACCAACACTACCAACAACAGGTTAAGACATGTATGCTAGATGCAAGTACTGTAAACAAAACCCTTAAAACAATTAAATTTTGACATACCTGACGGCTGTTAGAGTGCTGATGATCATGGGGACAACGACCTAACTCAGCAGGTCAGTCTACAAAATCTATAACTCTGAGCTCTGATACTAACTATAAGAACCCTACTCTAAAGTAGTCCTAAAATAGTTCTTACTCAACATGCATGAATTTAAATACAATAAAACATCCACAGTTCAAAATAAAACCATAATTAAAACCTACAAGTTCAATCTAGAAATAGTTTCTCATTCAAAATGATAGTCCAAGACAGTAAGCCTTTGGCCAGAGATTAATTAAAACATGTTCAAAACATAACTTGTAATAGAAAATGGAACTCAGTTCTAGACTACATGCTGAACAAAGATAATAAAATGCAATGACTAGACCACAGACTCCTATGATCCATCAACTCCTTCTCTAGCAGTCCTAGTGCTGTTCCATGTGACCTAGTGGAAAACTACAGAAATAAGGGTGAGTACAAAGGCACTCAGTAAGAATCCCTAGCCGGGGTACAGTACGCAAGTCACATCATCTAGCATCCTAGTACACAAGTAAGCCAAACAAACAAGCAGGCAATCTCATAACATGTCTAGCAATAATATTTTCAACCCTCGAGAGTCTCTAACTCTCGGCTAAGGGATCCACTACGGATCCCAGAATGAGTTATCAACATAACTCTAGAATCTCGAGAGTCTCTAACTCTCGGCTAAGGTGATCAGCTCCCTATGCTGATTCTGGACACTTGGGAAAGTCCCCAAGTGTCGGGCTCTAGACAGAATTAAAAGGTGTACTGATACACTAGCCCGAGGAAGCACTCCTCCCGACATCTAATGCACATACGTGCACACTGCATGCTACTGCAAACCAGATAAATGTAGGCCTACACAAACTATACCGGTCCAGGTACGCATGCCTAAGACTCAGAAAGGTGTCCACTGATCCATAACAGGTGAAAGGCCCTCGACACCATATTGTGGTAGCCCGTTCACACCAACGCCTGAAGCTAAGGTCGTCCCAAAGTAGGCTTTCACCAAGGAAATGACCCCGCTCTAGCAGGCCACAGACTAGGCTTATGTCGGGGTGGTAGCTACTCCACGTCCGGCTGTCGGAGGTGAGGAATCTGCCCTCACAAACCTGATCGGTGGGGACACATATGTTGGTTCACTCTCAGCCTCATGATGACAACCTAACACGTTCTAGCTAAAGAAAATGTACCCTAGAGCTAACAGAGTTCATCAACCACATTGCACAATAAACATTTAGAATACGAATAGTCATAAATACATAACAGCCACTACAAACAGAATAGTGCAATCCAAGGTACAACATTCTACATGCCAGGTCCTATCAGACAAGTCACAGTAATCCTATCCACTAGCACATGCTCATACAACAATAAACCTACAATAACCTATCCACTAATATGCTCGGGAAACAGTAACACGCAATCAAGTACCTACCCACTGACATGTTCGGTAAAATAGTAACAGACAACCAAGATGTAATCAGTGGCAAGCGCAGGGTCCACAAAACCCCGACAAGGAATCCTTACCTGAAAACAAGAAAAGACAAACAAATAGCTTGTCTCATTGAGTTGCAGAACCAACACGAAACTCAACCTAGGCATAGATATTAACAAACAATGATTAACATCTAAACAGCCAAGCAAAATCTAGGTATCCAACGAACAAGGCTTGGAAAGTTACCCAAACCGAAAGGGGCAAGCCCTCGGCAAGGCAGGGACACGATCAGGTGTGCGGGGCTACTGTACGGGCGTGCTCGTAGGCTGATCGGCAGTGCGTAGGCGAGGGCATGCACGAGTGAGGCTCGATGATGCTGCTGGGTGATGGGCAACAAAGGTGAGCGACGCGGCGTGTGCGGCAGGCTGCGATCGCTGGTGAAGGCTCGCGGCTAGACACGATCGCTTGTGTGTGGGTGATCTGGTGCGAGCGACGAAGGCTGGACGGGCGAGCGTGAAAGGGCAACGAGTGTGGGTGAGGCAGATCGACAAGGGCAGTGCGTGCAGACGCGATGGAGGACAGATCAGCAGCTACGGGGCTTGGTGAAAGCAGAACGACGAGGGCAGAATGACGAGCTGTGCAGGACGGTTTGTGGCACGGTGAGACTGCGATCACTGGTCAGCGAACGGGCGTGCGGCTGCTGGGCAAAATAGTGAAGTGCTTGGCGAAAGGGATTGATAGGGGAAGAAGAATAAGCGATTTGGCTCTTTCTCTGGAATGTGACAAACAGAACCAAATGAACGATTAACAAAATAAATCCCTTCTTTAATTTCCTTAATTTAAAACCTATTAATTTCTTTTCTTTTAATTAATCCCTTTTTAAAACCCAAAAAGCAAGACTAACCCTATTGCCCTACAAATCACAAAAATAGCCCTGGTCTCAGCAAGAAGCAAGAACGATCCCGAAAGCTCAACAAATTACCAAAATGCCCCTCAAGACCTAAAAAGCAATAACGGCCTAACGAAACAACCGAAACAACTGAAAAATATACCTGGAGAACTGGAAAGAAAACTCAGGCCGTTATAGAGGTCCAACAAAGTTCTCCTTCAATATTTCAATGTCACCAACTTTCAAGCTATTTGAATATTCTTTAAATGGCGACTTGCCCTTTTTTTGTCTAGATAGAGGAACATAATGCAGAATTGTAAGGCTTGATTTCAACTTTTAAAAAGTTCACGCATTCCTTTTTTTAAATAACTAACATTCTGATTCGCTGCTAGGTGCCTTCTTTTGGTTACTATCATAAGTTTTCACTTCAACGTGTTTTTCGTTTACTTTGATTATTTGTTATTCTAGTTTGCTACTTCCTTTGATCAGAGAAATTTTGATTGGTATTAACTCTCTTTCATTGTCACTTTTCATATAAAATTTCACGTATGTGAAATGAAAATCAGATTCTGAAAAAAGGATTAGTATCTGCATCGACTTTCTTAACACTGTCGTGATAATACTTCAAACATTGTTTAAGTGTGGAACTTATCACCCAATTTTCATGTATCCAAGGGTGACCAAATAATACCTTATAAGTGGTATTAGATTCGATAAAGGAGAACAGTGTGCTTGCCTTGAAATCATCCATGATGAGCTTTAGACGAATCGTTTTGATCCCTAGTTGTTTGTGTTGATTAAAACCTTGAATCATCAACTTATTTGATAATTCTTGCATCGTGATGCCTAGATATTTCATAGTTGTTTTAGGCATTATATTTATTACAGAACCATAGTCAATGAGGATTTGGCTAATCTTTTGTTCTCGTATATATCCAGAAACAAATAACGGTCTGTTATGAGGTTTTGACCTGAGCAATAAGTCTTCATAGGTAAAGTTTATGGACATACAACATGAATCAATTATATTTTCTTGAGAAGTAGATTTAGTTAAAACCTGAGGATCTTTTAACGTATCAGTAAGAGTATTTTTAGTCTCTTGAGGAGTGCAAATAAATCATTCATTGTGAAGAATGATAAGTCTACCAGCCTTGTTATTACCTTTGGGGAGCTCGAAGAAGCAATATTGTCATCTACTATGGTGGTAACATAACATGTAACAGTTTTACTAACATCTCCAGGAAAAGTGGTTGAAAAAAATTCCTTCAAAGTTATTGTCTGGAGAGGTCGAGCGATTTCCTCATTTTCTTTCACTACAAATCTAGGCTTTCTTGTATTCCTCTTCCCTTTTTTCTTTGGAAGCTTACTTCTCCTTGTGTATTTTCGGAATGGGTGAGATTCCTTACGAACAAACTTTTGTTTTTGCTTGTTTTGTCAAGTGACAAGGATCCAAAAGCCATCTCCATCATCATTTTGTTTGGATTCCCCTAAGATTTTTTTTTTTTCCTGAAAGCTCTTCTTAGAGATGAGATTTTTTTTCAACCCATATAATAGTAGGTTCAAATGAACCGAATTGAATCAAGCATCCTTTTAGATCATCGAGTTCTAGTTCAATCTTTCTTTCTTAAGCTAGCTTCAAAATTATCTCTTTCAACACGAAGCACTTCTCTATTGGATGGTCGAGGTCCCAATGATATTTACAATAATTCAGGTTATCAACCTTTCCCATTTCCTCTTAAATTTGGAAAGTAAAATCAACTGATTTTCTAGTAGCTGCCCTAGCATATCCGAAACATTTGAATCTAGAAAAGGGATACCTGATCCTACCTTTCTTTAAGGGTTATACGCCATTTCTCATTTTCATATTGACGCCCTTCTGTTTTCTTTGTCTTTTCTTTTGGAGTAAATTTTAGGGGGGGGGGGGGGGGGGAGGGGGATCGTCTTAACAACCCTTCCTTCTCTCGCAGACCTTTTGGAAATCTTTTAGGTGCTTTCTCCTTCATTCTTTTTTCTTTTTTT
>JBBMKA010054888.1:0-18522 GCA_037833695.1 Sechiopsis laciniata
TGTATTTTTGGATTTAATTATACATGCCCTAAGTGTCGAACACCGTTTTCATGCATTTAGAGTTAATGACTTAGGTTTAGACCCTGATTTGGGTCGGGTCGTTACAGTGAATCTCCCCCCATTATTGACTCCGTTTTGGAGGAGGATTGTATTGGTTTATTTGATGGATAATGAATAAAGATGTCCATTTTTCCTACGGGGCCGAGTCTCCGTGGAGAATCCTCAGTTAGGCGGGGAACGGGACTGGGGATAGAGAGAAAAAATTCCTAGTGGAGAAAACGGGTCCGGGGATGGGGAATGCATTCCCCATCCCAATTTTCCCAATCGCCCCGTTTACAATTTTTAAAATTTATTAAAATTATTTTTATCTCATTCAATTACTTTACTTTTTAGATAAAATAAATATTTTTTAGTAAAATTATATATTCAAATGAACATTTTTTTGTTGAAGGGTAAGAATATAATTGAAACTTATAAATATTTTATAAGAAAATTTGATTATTTAAGATTATAATTCAAAAAAGAAAGAAGAAAAATTAAATGGGAAAAATTCCCCAAGGGAACCCAAACTCCGCAAATTCTCTGGCGGGGAATCCCCGTCTCGATACCCGCAAAAAAATGATGAATTTCGTGGGAACGGGAAATGGTTTTGGTGGCAGGGACGAGGACGAGGAAGCCATTCCCCGGCTCTGGCTCACCGCATGGTCATTTCTAATAATAAAGTTGTCTTTTTCAAAAAAAAAAAAAAAGCCATGTGCCTGTGTTAGGATGGATTTTGCACTTGGGTTTTGTTTTCTATGCTCTTCTTTTCTTTTAGGTAAAATCATAAATTACCCTTTTGTCAGTTGTGGTTGGGGTTGAGATTTAGAGGAACATATAGATTCAAAATTCATGAATGACTTCAATCTCCCCACCTACACAATCCCACAGGGATTTTTTTTTAAATTGATTCTCAGAATTCACTTCACTCTAGAGACATTTCAACTACATGAACAAAACTATACATTACTCTTCCTTGGATAATCTTTCATGCTCAGGGTAACATTTTGAGATAATAGAATATAGACCCGTGTTTATTTTATTTTTTATTTTTTATTTCAACAGTAATTTGGATTTGAACATAAATACATGTTATGTTGGTTGAATTGATAAATGAAATGTTGGATTTTCACGATCATCACTTTCATCAAATTTAATATTAGTTTAGTACAAATTACAAATGATATTGTTAGGAGATTTTTAATGAATAATATGGTAAAAATGGATTCAATCTAGTTAAATTAATAACTTCAATCAACTCACAAAATTTATTAGTAATTACCTTTGATTATTAATTAGACAGAAAAATTAAAATGGGAGAGAAAGACGACGTGGCCATTTGGATGCCATGATTGTGCGGTTGTTATGATGTTGATTGCAGAAGAACATAAACCATTTGATAACAAAGCTTGACAATTGGGAATCTGTTTTTATAGAACATCAATTATTTAAAATCATTTCGTAGCACTGTTTTATTTTAGTTCACATCATGTGCAATGGAAATATCTTTTTAATTTGGACAATTATTTGAATAGTAACGAGTAAGTAAGATTTTGTAAGTTCTAGTTTCTTCGTTGATAAGTGTGTCGAAAAGGAAAATTAATTTGAAGTTTTGAGCAAAAAGAAATTCAACGTTATCCCCCAAAAAGTACTTTAATTTTGCATCTAACCTAAAAAAATAAACCTTTCATTATTCTCTAAATAATAGGAATAAATAAATTGCATTTTTCAGGTTTCTATCATGAAATCTCTTCCATTCAACAAAATATTTGAGTGGTCCATTACATTGCTTGATTATCACATGTTTATTTAATGGTTAAATTTTAAATTTGGTACCTAAAAACATTATATTTTTCTGACAATAATTAGATCAATTCTAATAAATAGTTTAAACCACTAATTAAATAGTCGAGTCAAAATTTCCAACTTGTTTTTAATCATCTTCAACAAAAATAGAAAAAATAGAAAAACCTCTTCGATGACACTAATGCATCGATTCAACTAAGTTTTTTTCATAGGAGATTAATTGTTTGGTAGGTGACCATCGTGGATTAAACTCATCACTTTAAACATTCCAAGACTAACATTGACCAATTAAGCTATTAATTATTTTTAACTTATTAGTAATATACAAAAGATTATGTCATTACAAGAACTATTTACATATGAAGCTTTTTTTTTTTTTTTTTTTGAAAATATATGAAGCTTTGTTTAGTTAAGACAATATTTGAAGGTTGGTTTCAACTTTAAGACTTCTTAAATAAAGTTACATATCATTATTATTGAGCTAAGTTCACTCGGAACTAATGAGATTATTAAATTTAAATAATTAAATATATTAAGAAAGTACTTGACATGCATCCTCCACCTATATATATTAGGGGAGGAGGCCACAAACCTTACCTATAAAAGACACTTTCAATTAAATGAGAATCAAGTATCAATTTACGAGATTCAACATGGTTGAACTAGATTAAAATAAAACAACACGCTACCAATCATTTCAATCTCAATCTCAAGTAGGGGTGCAAGGAAAAACTGAACCGAACCAATCCAATCTAATGGATCGGATCGGTTTTTTAGCACAAAGTTTGACATATCGGTTTGTAATTTGAAAAACCAAAAATATTGAACCGGTTCCGATTTTCGTTTTCAAAAACCAATAAAAATTTGTCCAAACCAAAAAATATATATTGTCAATAAAACATATATAAATCATATAAAGTCATATTTATTCCATTATTTAGAAGATTTTCTAAACTCTTGAAGATCAACCTAATGTTTTATCTTTCAAATGTCAATATATTTTATAAGTAATTTCTTTAAACTTTACTTTTTTCATATTACTTTATCATTATCTATTTAAAACTAATTTTACGAAAGAAAAATAGATGCAAGGACCAAACTTGCTAAAAAAAATTGAATAAGTTTTTTTTAGTTAGAATGTTGTTTTTGATATATTATAAAATATTGAACATTTGATCAAATCCAAAACCGAACCGAACCAATTGAAAACCGAACAATTGGTTCTATACTTTATTGGATATTGGATTAAATCTATTTTTTGAAAATCAAAGATATCGGTTTGGTTGTCAGTTTGGCACAAATCCTGACAAAAACCGAACCGAAATGATCACCCCTAATCTCAAGTATTATTGGTATACTAAAAAATCAATATTTCATTTTCTTTAATTCAACCATATAAGAAAGGGAGAGATTCAAAGTCTAAATTAAATTAATGCAGTTATTCTTCTGTTGACGATTGTACTTTATTTGATATAAAAAAAGAAATTAGAGAAAAACAAGTCAACTTTTCAAGAGTATTTCATACATATTTCTCACGTATTTGTGAAGATAATAACTTGCAACATCTATGATATATTATTTCTGTCTCTTAGTCAAATCATCATTTATATATATATATATATATATATATATATATTGAAAACAGTTTTTTTTTCATATTATTATTCACATTAATGTGGGAACTTGTCAAGTTTTTCTCTGGAAATAAAATCTTGTTTAAAAGAAAAGATACAAAAATAAAATGGACTGAAAGGTAAATGTAACAATGCAAGTGCAGAATTCAAATCTCCTTCGAGATTGCTAAATTAATTAAAAACAATAAGCAAAAACAGAATCGAAAAATAAAAAAGAAAAAAACCTAGCAACAATATTATACAAAAAAAAAAAACTCGAAATTAAAACCAAACAACCAAAAGATAATGGCGCTAATTTATTTCCCCTCACCGTCGGAAACGGCGGCCGGCGCCTAATCAAATCCACACCGCCGCCCAGGGACGGCGGCGAAACAGCTATTAGAACGGCCAAACGATGGCGAATTTTCAGCGCCCTTCTTCGGCGACTCAATCGATCGCCGTAGAAGCAACTTCATAACCGAAATCAAATGATCCTCAGCCGGATTGAGCGGCGGAATCGAAGATCTGAACGATGTGTGAAATTTGATGTGGCGTTTAACGGCTTCGCCGGTGGTGATTTTGCTTTCAGATCTGAGAGTTTCGTCTTTCACGGCTTCGGAACAGAGTCCACAAATCCAGCGGCCGTCGTGCCGGTCGCGAACGCGGTGGATGTACGGCGGCGTGCAGTCCTCCGTCAATCCACAGCACTCGCATTTCACTGATTCGACTTCGGAGATCGGTTGTGGAATAATTGGGTGATTTTCTGCGGCGGAGTTCGGTTTTGTTGCTTTTTTTGTTGCCATTGTTTGCTTCTGTGGTCATCGATTGCATAAGATTCGGAATCAATAATTGGAATCTCGCTAATTACTAATGGAAATTATATTAGTTAAAATGTAGAAGGTAATTACAAATATGGTCCAATTAATTAGTATTAATAATATATTTTTTTTATATTAATGTATTAGTAATACATTAATAATTATTTATAATATAAATATATAATTTTTTTTAGAAGATAAATATAAATATTTTAGCACATCCACTACGTTTAAACACAATCATATATTTTAAGTTAAAATTTATTGAAGAAGATGATAATTTTATTTTGAAGAAAATTAAACTATTTTTTTAAAAGAAATAGAACAAATTTAAAAGTCTAGAGATTTAAATATAATAAACTTTTAAATTTAGAACCTAGACTTATTTTAAAAATTTAAATGGAACAAATCTCAAAATTGAAGAATTATTTTACCTTGTTTTTAATAAGAATATACATTTGTTATTTATTTTCAATTTTTTTTCTTTCCATAGAAATTAATATAATAATTTTTAATTTTAATTTATATTATAATATATGTTATAAAGACTTAAAAATATATTAACGAATTCATAAAAATAAAATAAAATAAATATAGTGGATAAAAAAATTAGGAACACAAAGTAATTTGAAGCGAATCCAAAACACAACTCAACCCAAAAATTTCATTTATTTGAATCAAATAAAACTCAATTTAAATGAGTTGTTAATCCAATCCATAGTTCATTCTGATTGTCAGTTTTTTTTTTTTTTTTTTTTTAAACAACACTCGAAACAGATAAATGTAAAATGAAGTAAAAATGTAACAGAAATTGACGCTTGCCTGAAATATTGTCTCTCCCGAGAGGATCTTTCCGATCTGTTTACTGAAGAAAAGGTAGAGAAATTTGATTTGGATTTTGGATTTGGATTTTGGATTTTGGATTTTGGATTTTGGATTTTGGATTTTTGAAAGAGAATAATGTTTGAGGTGAGTTAATTATCTCTCCTTCTCCCACTCCCGCACCGTAACTTTGTCGCCGTGGATGAGCAGATTCCAAAATATTACATACATTTCCAGAGCCTCAATTGGCTCTTCTAATTTCAGACAATTTATTTAGAAGAAAGATTCATTAAATTACTTGTGAAAAATGGCCTTTCTCTTTTGATTTTTATTTATAGCCATGCCCGATTGCTACCAAATTGCTTACTTCCTTGCACGTCATCAACTTTTTCTTTTTCTTTCTTTTTTTTTTTTTTTTTTTTTTTTTTCCTTTTTAATTCCAAAACTTGGTTCTTTTGTTTTTGTTGGTTTTCCAGGACATACATGGTTGAGATGGGTTCATGGTTTTTTTTTTTTTTTGGAAAAAAAAAAATCGAGTTAGATTGAATGAGTAAACCATTGGTCAATGTTAAAAACCAATTTAACTCTTGTTTCGATAGAAGATGTGTTGATGTATTTAATCTATAAGTTTTTGTGTTTATTATTAATATCAGCCTTTAAATTTTGAAAGCACACCAAATGTGTAAATCAAATTTTGATAAAATAATATTCTACTAAAAATTGATTAAGTATGGTAATGTAGAGAGATCAGAGTAGTTTGAACTTTGAAGAGATAAAATATTATTTGATATACTCTTGTTTAGATAGAAGTATTTCTATGGTTGTAGTAAGAAAATTTCATTTGGTTTGATACATTATGAATAGTTATATGACATAAAACTCTCGTTTGGATTAAATAGCTATAAGTATTTGAAGTAGAAATGATAATGATATCATACAATTAGTTTTTTTTTTTTTTTTTTTTAAGGTTTAGTAAGTATTGTGAAAGATTTTGACACTCCAAAACCATTTTTTAAGGTTTATATTCAATTCAATAGTATTTGATATATATCTTATAAAAAAAATTATTTGACATATATTCTTGATTGTTCTTAAAAATAAATATATATTTTTACATGCGATTCGAATTTTACCCTCTCAATTTTAAATTATATTGGACCGTGTTATACACAATCATAAATTTGGAATAACATCTTAGCATAATTTAGTAGATAGAATACATATTATCACTTTAAAAGTGAATGATTTTATCTTCTACTCTTTCATTGTTGAAATAAATAACAAAAAAAAAAAAAAAAAAACATGATAGAAAGGTTAAACATAAATTTACAACGGGATAGAAAAAAATAAAAACATAAATTTATAACAACCACTTTAGAAAATAAATATAAGAACATAAACATATTTAATTGGATAAATCTTTTCTATCTCCTAAAGAAGATTATAAATTTTTTTAGTTCATATAATATTTGAGGTGAAATATTTAAATTCGCTTTTTTAATCATAAATTAGTTGAATTTCGCCCTAGTTAAGAAGAAAGATTAGAAATTTTATACCTCAGTTTAAGCTATTGAACAATTTCGACTAATTTATTATTTCTATAAAATAACTGTGTATAATAAATTATTAAAATTTATGATGAAAAAACAAAAAGAAAACACAGAAGTTTAGTGCACATAAAATCGAACATTTTAAATAAACCTATTAAATTGAAGAAACAACTGTGGTTGGGTTGATTTCTGTGCCGATTTGTTATTATATTCCGAAAATGCCATTTTATGACAGCTGTTTTGATAATAAGTCTCTCCTCAATGTTTCTTCATTTTTTGTCCTTTTTAGTCTTTTTGTTGTTTTTCCTTTCTTCTTCCGCTACTCGCTTTTCATATCGCTTCTCTCACAATCGCCTACCATACAATAACCAAAATTTAATTTACTACTATTATTTATCATTGAAATGTTGGAAGTTCTATTTTGTTGCGTAAAATCTAGATCTATACTCAAAATCAAGATGCAAATGATAGATCTAATCTAAATCAAACCAAATAAAGATGAAATCATAAGCAAAAGTAAAGGAGGAGAAGAAATTAACACACCAATGTAAAGTAGTTCGGACTAGCTCACCCCACTACTCATAATTGCCATTGATGAATATCAAGAGCTCTCAAATTTGGTAGCTAGGGTTTCTCTCAAATGATGAAGGAGACCCTTGGTGCTTTATATACTAGCACAATTTATACACCCATATAGTTAGTTAACCTAACACAAAGACTAATCCAAGTTCATTAAACTCACCATATGGGTTAATACAAGATGATGTGTAATTCACCAAATAACAAAAACCCTTTTGAAGTACTTATCATAAAAGGCATCAAAATTTCAGACAAAACTAGATCATAACTTTGCTCGGCACGAGTAAATTAAAACGGTCTTCAAGACCTCAGAAATCAGAACTTCAGCAGGACGGTGAACTAAATCCACCCATAACATCTTGAACCTGTCTTCAAAAGAACATTTTCGAAAATAGACAAATCATAAAACAAATGTTGCCAAGTAACATGGAATCAAAACAAATGAGGAAATACTTTCTCAGAACGACATAAGCAGCACAAACTAGAGTCAGTATATCATGAACGAATCAAATCTTCATAAACAAATACATTCAGAACCAGAATGACCCTCAAATAACAATAGTACAAATTCAAAAATTTGAATGCTCAGAACGTTGCACCAAAATATGTCAAATCCATGTTACTGCTGAATAAACTAACAAACTGTGCTGTTAGAATGACAACAAACAGAAGCACAAACAAATACTTCAAACGAATAGAAACAAACCTCTTCCATATCAAACTCACAAACCAAGAAATCTTCAAACGACAACAAGTCAAGAGATCTGTAAACTCCACAACAAAACAATCAGATGCAACAAAAAAATCATCTACAAATGGCCAAAAAGCAGATGATGCAACTTGCACTAAAGGTCTCGCTAAAAACATAATGAGCAAAACGATCTCTTACAAAGCCATAATCAAAACAGATTTCTTGCAAACGAGTAGACAATCATGAAAGAGATAAACTGCTCAAAACATTGAAACCAACACAGATCAATGTAATCAAAGTCCAACAATGAGGATACATACAAAAATACAAACGGAGAAAGAACATCTATCCCCTCTTCATATATGTAACAAAAGTAAACGAATCTGCATCAGAATGAGAGTATGCAATACCCTCTAGATCGGACTTAATCACAAACTAGCAAAAGCAGACAATGAACAAACAAAATGCAAGTCTCACTACAAACATCCTACATGAAAAATCAAACAAACGAGCCAACTCCCTATCGAACAACTGAATGTTGCACTCTAAACCAGCAGGAACATCCTTGGGTTCATAAGCAACTAAGATAGGATTAGAACATGCAATGTCACTAACAAGTACTGAAGGCTCAACAAACGAATTTTCAAATGCATAAGCAAGATCAACAAACAAACATTTGTCAAAAAAACTCAAAATCAGAACTGAACTGCTTATCAACAACACAATTGACTTCTAGTGAAAAACCTTTCAAATTTTCAAATGGAGTTTCAAACTTATCAGATACTACATCTATCTCGCGCTGAAAATTTTTCCCTTGCGAAACGTATAAACCATTAGACAACTTTCCAAACAACTTAATTTTCGCATTCGTACTCACATAAAGTAAGTCATTACAAGACAAGTAGTCATAACCAGCAGCATCCAAAGTATCTAACGAGATAAGGTTTCGCTGAAGACCTAGAACAAATTTCACATCTGTTAGCAACTTGACGGAACCGTCATTCATGCTAAACCGAACATAACCTACTCCCTTAATCTCAAGCTGAAGGTTATTTGGCAACAAAACTTTTCCAATTTTCATAATTTTTAAATTTTTAAAATTGTGCTCAAAAGGGGACATGTGGAAAGAACAACCAGAGTCCATAATCCACAAATTATCGAAAGGGACCAAATTTTCAAAATTTTTGGCTAAGACCACCTCACTCGAATCATAATTCTCGAGGAAGTTAACTGAATCATCATCAGCTCTCCTAATAGATAACTTACCTTTCCTCTTCAGAATAGGACATTCATAATTAATATGACCATTCTCTTGGCAGTAATTGTAAGAAACTCTCCTCTGCTCTAATGGTTGTTTCCCCTTATCAAACTTAGAACTCGATTTACTTGTTGAACTGCTCTGGCCTTTAAAAGATTTAATCTTCACAAACAAGGCCTCAGAGACTTTCTTTTCAATTTTCATCTCCAAATCCCTAGATCTCAACGAATCTAAAACATTGTCTAGGGTCAAAGTATCTCTACAGTACTTAATTATTGATATAAGCTTTTTGAAATTTTCAGGTAACGAATTTAGGAGAATGATTGCTTGATTCTCAGAATCGAGCTTCTCCCCACAAATGGCCAGGTCGCCACAAATTTTGTTGAACACGTCAATGTTTTCTTCTAAACCCTTAGAAAGATCCATCCTAAACCCAAATAGCATTTCCTTTAAATAAATCTTATTGGATAGAGATTTCGACATGTAGAATTCTTTGAGTTTGGACCACAAAGTTACTACATCGTCTATGATACTAACCCTTCTTAAGACATTATCAAATAAATGAAGGATGATGGTGTTATAGGCTATCTCACATGACTTTAATTTCTCATCTTATGTCATGGTAGCAGGCCATTTAGGAGGGTTATCTAAGGCTTTTGCAACTTTTTGTTGGACTAAAAGGGATTTCATTTTCCTTTTCCACAAACTGAAGTCCTCTGATCCATCAAATTTGTCTAGTTGAAATCTAGCAGACATCTTATGCGGATAATCACAAAGTAGGAAAGTAGAGTATTCAGAGGATGCAAGCCTCAACCAGAAAGAAGTACAAACGACGAGTCAACCAAAACAAATATCCAAACAGATCACAAAGCAGCTATCACAATAATCAGTCTCAGAATTTCAAGTTTTCAACACAATTTCCAGCTAAAAAATTTCTCAAAATTGCAATCAAGATTTTGCTAAACTATAAAAAAAAAAAAAAAAGTTCAGCATTCAAAAGAATTTCAGTCAATTTCAAATGAAACAAATGACAATTTCATCATGTAGCATCAATTAAAACTCAAATAGCAGCCAACAAGCCAATTTAGTAGTCAAAATCAAAATGCAGCAATTAATTCAAATAAAGTAAGTAAAAACTTACCTTAATTTCATTCTAAAAACGAAAAATTATTTATTTGCAATCCAAATCTTGTTGAATCTTGAGAATAAATGCCCAATTTCAAATTTAAGCTCCAATTTCAAAATGCAAATTGCTGAATCTTCAAAATATGCTGCAATCTTAAAATAGAATCCAAATTGGAATTGAATTCAACTAAAGGAAAAACACAATTTCCCAAATCACTTTGACCACTGTGCAAATTAGACGCCCACACTACAGTCTCACACAAAATTGGACACCCACAATTCCAATTTCGAACATCTCAGCCGCAGATTTACCTAGATTTCAATTGATCTGCTAGCTTAAGAATAATAATTTTGCAATTCTCTTGTGCAGAAATGAGCCTCCACTCAATGAACAGCCCATTTCACTTGCAAAGCCCAAGAATGATTGATTCAAAGATGTTCACTAAAGAACAATGGCCAAAATTTGCAGAAAATTTCGATTCAATCGTCAAAACAAAGATCCACTGGAAAAGGCCAAGCGAATTGAAGATTTTGATGCCGCAAATTGAAAATCGACATTCGATTTCAAACCAAATGAAGAACACTAGAATTCCGCTTAAAATTGGAAAGGAAACCTGCTGATTCGCTGATCAAACGCCACATATTCACCGTCGATTGATTTAAAAATGGAAGTGTGAAACGTTGATTTGAATTACATGAATCTACCGACTAAGCTTTTTGCAGGTAAAGAGACAAAACGACGATAAAATGCCCAATTTAATAACGTCGGAAGCTCAAAATCGCTAATCAACAATTGATTTCTTCTGATTCGAATTAGAATGTGCAGATAAACTCTCAGAAAATCGTGAAGGAGATCCAACCAATCTAAAAAAAAACACATCCAAACAGTGTTCAATTTCAAATGATGGCAGCAGCACAAAACTATTTCTATCCAAAGCATGCAGAGACTAACGCTTTATAGGCTCTGATACCAAATTGTTGTTTAAAATCTAGATCTATACTCAAAATCATGGTGCAAATGATAGATCTAATCCAAATCAAACCAAATAGAGATGAAATCATAAGCAAACGTAAAGAAGGAGGAGAAGAAATTACACACCTACGTAAAGTGGTTCGGACTAGCCTACTCCACTGTTCAGAATGTGAAATGATCAATCTTGATCACTCACTCATAATTACCATTAATGAATATCAAGAGCTCTCAAATTTGGTGGTTAGGGTTTCTCTCAAATGATGAAGGAGACCCTTGGTGTTTTATATACTAGCACAATTTACACACCTTCATAGTTAGTTAACCTAACCCAAAGACTAATCCAAGTTCATTAAACTCACCATATGTGTTAATACAAGATGATGTATAATTCACCAAATAACATATTTCAAAAAAAAAAAAAAAAGAAAGAAAGAAAAAAGAAATGTTGAAAGTTCAATTTATCTTCAATTAATTGCAAATGTATTTTGTACTTTCAAAATTGTAAATGGTTGTAAATGAAAATTTGATTGTGATCGACAGATTTAAAGTTATCATATTCAATCATTTGTAATTAAGAGTATCTGTGTTTTAGTAATGGAAAAAAAATGAAATTATGTTTTATTAAATATTTGTAATGTAGTTTTCTTTCCTTCAATTGACTTAGACTTGTTGATCAATATTATATATATTAAGAAAAAAACTTGCCTACTCATGAATAAGTAGGTACTACATGCTTAAGAATTATATGGAATTACTTAAATCACACATTTTTTATTTTATCTAGAAATTAATTTTTGATTAAAAATTATGTGGCTCACATCATGCCACATATGCATTAAGTATGTACTGGCCACTTGTCCATAAGTAGACAAGTTTTCCTCGTATATTAATTGGTTGAGTTATTCTTGGGATGAAATTGACATTTGAAAAAATCCCTAATTGGATTCTATTTTTTGTTTTTTTTAATGGGTAAATTAATTTAAATAATTTTGAGGGTTTTGCTTGTATATATAAAAAATAACTATTAGTCTCAAGACTTATATGAGTCAACATAGGGATCGGGATCTATTTTACATTAAAAAAAAATCCAAAATTTGAGAGCTATTGTCTTATAATAATTATTATCAAAATGTGACTGAGTTCACTTTTAACCTTCGATAAATATGAATATGAATGTATATAAAGGTATAAGAAAATAGTTTCTTTTTTAATAAAATAAAAATAAAAATTGCTATTAAGATTTTATAATAACTAGTTTAACCAAATTGTTTTATTTTTATTTTTTAATTCATTATATTTTAATAAATAGAATCTTGGTATTTCTTTAAATTTGTTTTTATTATTTAAATTTATTTTTATTATTTAAGTCTAACAAATCTTGAAAAAAAAAAAGTTATTAATGATCTACAAATATTTTAGATTAGTCAAACTTCATTTTTGTGGTGTGAAGTTTTTTCTCATTATTATTTTTTAATTAAACAATATTTAGGTGTGAAATATTCAAAACTTTGACTTCATGGTTATCATGTTGTACATAATATCATTGAAACTTTATTTCTTTTGAATATAAACATTATTATAATCAAAGGTACTATAATATTAATTTTATATTACTTACATTTTATTTATGACAGTGGTTATATTTACATACTTATGTTAATAGCAAAAGATTTGAGAATAATTGTTTTAAAAAAAAATTGAGAATAATTTTATTGTTAAAAAAACATAGGAATAGAATAAAATAAATAATAATAAAAATAAAATAAATAAAAAATCAGATACTCTAACATCTCATCTCATCTCCCTCCATCCCAGACAATATTTTTCCGTCATCTTATCTCATCTCCTTGCACACCAAACAAGATTTTTTTGTCATTTCATCTCATCTTCATGCACCCCAAACAAGGTTTTCTCATCTCCTCTCCTCTCCTCTCTTCTCATCTCATCTCAATTGCAGCCAAACACCCCCTAAAAGAGAAGATTTTTTTATTTTATATTAATTTTTATCGTAATAAATTTGATTTAAAGTTTGATAGGATTAAATATGTTTGATGGGATGTGAGAGAGGTTGTTACATACAAAAAATAAACATGAGATTGAGATAATTTTCTCTCCTCTCCTCTCCCAACCCCTAAATCCAATCACCCCGAAGTGGTAATCTAAGACATGTTTAGGGCAATTTTAATTGATTTAACTCAATCTTTTTCAATTCAAATACAAATGGCAAAACTAAAAACTCTAAATGAGTGTTTTGCAATAAGAAAAATAATATGGAGGACGATAATTATTTGTGTCGGCGAATATGAGACGAATAAAAAGTAGTTATGATGAGGATAAAAAAAAATTTATTAGGAAGGAAATAATTCTTTGTGACCCAAACAAGAGAAAGAAAATGATTCACCACGACTCTAACGGAAGTTTTTTTAGTACAAATTGGAAGAGGGAGATCACAAATTCTACATTGCTCTCAAATAAATAAGAGCAAAAAAATCATCATGAAGTGGCTCAATTGGTCAAAGAGGGCCTTGAGATGTTTAAGGTTATGAGTTCAATCTATGGTGGTCATTTACTTAGGAGAGGTTTAGCCTCTCTTAGTCATAAATATATGTTTGTTGTACCATATACTCTTCTATATTTACTAAAAATATCTCCAAACTCACAAATTTCTTTGTATTAGCATGTGAAGATCGAGTGTGATTTTCCTTTCGCCGAGTCTCATAAAATTAAAAGATCTCAATCTGTAGTGTCTACCTATTAAAATATTTTTTTACAAATTTTTCTTGACAATTTAATGTTGTACGATCAAATGATCTATCTCGTAAAAATAGTTGAAATGCGTATAAGTTTACTCAAATATCCACCTATATTTTTTTTTAAAAAAATCAAACTATTATAGAAGCCAACTTGAAAAAAGTAACCAAACTTCTTAGAAACATGAAGGTGAAATTAGGATTTTTATTATTTGTTTTTTTTTCTTCAACATAAGCATGATTAGTGATTCAGGCGTTTATCATGATTGGATCTAATGATACATTTGCCATAAATAAAAAGAGAAAAAAGACATAATCGAAAAATATTAATAAATCAAGAAGAGCTATTTAAAAAAAAAAAAAAAAAAAACTAAAGCCTCGTTATTTTTCTTCTCTTTTTTAATCGTATATTATATTACACCTCAGTGTATGAGTCTTTTACAATGCAACCAAACTGCAGGCAAAGTCCTTATAGAACACTGATTTTTTTTCCCCATGCAGCCAAAATAGATGTTTTTCCTTTTTTTAAATCGTATTTTTATTCGAAATTTTGATTGTGTTTTCTTAATTTGACTGTGAAATTTTTTGTTAGTCCTACGTTGTCGTTCATTCTTGTGTTTAAAATATCAACTCTATTCCTCAATATAAAAGTGTTTAACAGTTAGCAGACGACGTATTATGAATATATAGATATTAGTTTGACTTAAAAACATCACCGTTGAAAAAATACAAAATGACAGCAAACAATTACACGTTTTAAATTCTTAAATTACAAATTTACTTTGTCCTTTTTAATGGAAGACAATTTTTACCTTCTAAACGGTTTTTTTGGACACAAATTTTTACCTTCTAAAACTAGGCGCACATTATAAATTCAAAAAGAAAAAAAAAAAAAAAAAAGACAATGGTATGTAGAAAATTTAAAACTGCAACCAACAAAAAAAAACCAAAAAACGTAGCATACTAACATTAGGTATGACTTGATAATTAATAAATTACGAATAATAGTTTGACTCAATTATTTAATTTGACATAATTCTTGAGGATTTACCTTTAATAGCATAAAAAATTATGAGCAATACTTAGGTAAGGGTGGAAAAATACTTACTCACCCTTACAACCACACATTTTTACTTTTTTGTATTTCTCTCTCCATTTTAGCATTTTTCTCTCCATCAATCAAAGTCAATTTTTTTTTAAAAAAAAGTAAAAATATGTGGTTCTAAAGTGGGTAAGTATTTCTCTCCACCCTTACTTAAGTATTGCTAAAAAACTATTATAAGATAGGAATCTATCAAAAAAAGATAGAAAGAAATTGAACCATATTCAAGCAAGGAATGACAACTCTGCTGCCCAACAAACCCTTACATCTTTGCTCACCTCAAATCAAGGAGCTCGGACTGCTAGAGATCTTCAACCTCCAAATGGTCGATCTTAGATAAATCATTATATCTGGCAAGGGGTTCCACAATCTTCACTAATAATTTTATATACGTCTGGCTACTTCTTTAAACGTCTTCAATTCCACTCTACCTCACTCCCTTTTGGGATGAACTAATAATCATGATGTTGAATTGATTTACAACAAAATAATAAAAATATTGCCCCCACATTTAGTAAATTTAAAGTAGTATTTTAAACTATATATTTTTATTACCACAAATTATTTCATTTAAAAAAGTAAGAATAACATTATTTTGCATTTTATGAAAAAAAATATAGTTACGACAAACGAAGTGAGGTGTTTCTGCCGAGTGTACAGTCTCTGAGAAAAGATGCTGACGCTAGCGCGTGAGATGCACGTGCGAATCGTCATGGTCCCCACAGGAGTAAGTGGGGTCCGTACGTAATGCTTTAAACGGCGCCATTTCGGGCGTAGGACTATAAAATTGGGCCCGGCGGCCCATAACTTTATTAAGATTCTGGCCCAACAAATATCTGCCCTCTTTTGTAATTTTCCTATAAATCTGAAGCAAGTATCTATTACACAGTTTGAAACCGGTTTCTTTCCGTAATAAAAAAAGGAAAATAAAAAAAATTATATACATTTTTAGTCTCTCGATTTTCGATCTAATTCTAATGTAGTCTATATATTTTAAAATTAAACACTTTTATTCTTTATATTTCAATCAATCATTGAACTGCTTGAACTTCATAGAATTATGATTCAAAATTTAAAGACATTATTTTAAAGATTTTGAAGATCTATCTCAAACTAATCGAACTTTTAGCAATCAACAGTCGATGGATGGAGAATGTTACTTTCATCCGAACAAATTTTTAATACGAAGGCTAAGCTTTTAGACTTTTTTCTTTTTTAATTAAACAATGTTTGACGATGAAAAATTTAAATTTATAACCTCTTAATTAAGTCACAAAGTTATATTTTTATTGACAGAAACTCTCTCCTTTTAACTCGTGAGTTGCGCACATGGAGCATTCTTTGGATGTTTCCAACCTAAATAAAAAGTCACGTGCTCAATGAGTAGGACCTTCCATGCACCAACATTATTGTTCTCAATATCTCTTTATTGTGTCTAAGATATCTTGTCTCGCTAGATTTTTAGAAGTATTGTCTTGTTACTTGTATGGACTAAATAGATATAATCATTGAACTTTAATTAATGCTTATGTTCAAAGTATATCTAGTTTAGCAATCATGGACAAAATAATGACCATGCTTATAATTTAACTCAATATTAATATAAAATGTATATAACTTACGAACACACTCTAAAAGTAAATACAGTGGTTCTTTAATATTAAAAAAAAAAAAGGTACAATAATATTTATCAATTTAAAATCCACTCTGCTTAATTTTATGTTTTCAATTTGCCAATATTAGAAGGCTAACATAGTTTTTTTTAGAAAAAAAAATAGCAACTAAATAGGTAGAGAGTTTCAAATTGTAACCTTCTGATCACTGAGTTGCACATGATGCCACTCAAGTTATACTCCTTAAGTTAATATAGTTTATGTAAAATGATTTTATAATTTTCAAACGTTTGAAGACAATATCTAAAATTGGTTGGCGGCGACGGCGATAGTGGGCCTTCCCCCAGTTATAGATCAACAACACTACTACATTTAGGCGGCACAAGTTTGTTCACGATGATGATGGTATAGATAGTGCTCAAGTTGGAGTTGGAGTTTAGGCGGAAGCTGAATAATATTGTCACTACTAGTGCAACAGCTGAACTTAAACCTAATATCAATCCCTATTATGCTCTAATGTTGATCCTGTTCCTCTTTGCCTTTTATTTTCTACATCATTGCCGCCGCTACCTACTACTCCTCCATCATTATTTGGTGATCTTTTATCTACTACACCTACACCCACACATATATTCCTCCATCGCCTGCGACAGTAGTAGGTTGAAGTCTGTGCGCATATGTGTTAGGGAGAAGGTTTGACAGGGTCATAGGTATGAGTAGGCTATTCACTGCAAAACAGAGCAAAAGTACCTCCATGTCATCTAGTGAGTTATCGCAATGTGAGCGTGAGCTCGACGAAACGGCGACAATGCTGAAAATGGAGAACATGGAGTTGAAAGAATCTTTCGAGAGGTACATATTGAAACAAGATGAGAAAGAAAAATAACAAGCAAAGAAGAATATGGAAAATGAAAGAGAAAAAAATAAGCCAATCGCTAATAAATAAATGCTATGCAAACAATAATGTCTGAGATGTATAAGAATTCAATCAAGGTGGTGGCTCCTCGAGCTAGATATATTTCTCAACTCAATGGTAGTGACTATCCTGTAACAAAGTTATGTATGTAATATGTTTTCCTGCTTTAGAATTTTTATTACAATTGTTTACATTTTTAAATAACATGTTTAGATGATTGCCTTGATGATTGACTTAGATAATTTTCGTTGTTGCCTCAAGTTAAGAACTCATTTAGTTTGTTTTCTTCTCTTTAGAGAAGTCTTTAAAGTTTAGTGACTATCCTACAACAAAGTTAGCCACTGCTTATGCATGTAGTATGTCTGATTAATTTAGGGTGTTATAACATTTATTCAATTTGTTTTTTGATAACTTGTAAACATATCGATATGCTGCTGAAAATTTTATAACCAAGCCTAATTTGTCTATATTTTCATTGTAATTTTTAAATATTGTTAGTTCACTGAGAATACGAGCCGGAAGGAAGCTTTCCGCATTTTGAATACATCTTTACTTTTATTTATATTTCGTATTGGACATTTGCTACATAACTTTTAGTTAGGTTTGACACTCTTTTAGTTGTATTTAACTTTACTTTTGTATGAACATTTTCATTATACCTGTTCAATTATGAATAGCAGCTTTTAGGCTATTTTCAATTATAAAAATTATATTTCAGGTTTATAATTTGGTAAAAATAGAAATTGGAGTAACCTCACAATTTTACATAATTGAACATGAATATATATATATATATATTTTTTTTTTTTTTTTTTTTTTTTTTTTTTTTGAAAGAGAGGGGTTTCAAGATATCTGCCGACAGTTAGA
>JBBMKA010054898.1:0-10834 GCA_037833695.1 Sechiopsis laciniata
GGTTTTTTTTTTTTTTTTTTTTTTTTTTTTTTTTTTTGTTTCTTTTTTTTTTTGAGAAATATGTTACGTTTATATTTATAAATTATGAATTCAATTAAGCTGAAATGTTAGTTATACGATTGAAATTATTTTATTTGTATATTTCTTTTGGGATGGTTCTTTATCATTTATTTTATATTTGTATAAAAAATTTTAAAAATTTTTCTATACATTAAAAATCATTGAATATTTACTCAAATTTGCATTTTTTTTTTTTTTGTTTATTTATCAAATTAGTCAAATTTTAAAAATAATTATTTAAAAAAAAGAATTAACAATCATAATTATTAATATAAATAATATATTAATGAGTATTTATAATTTTATCAAAAAACATTATATTTTAATAATGATCACATTTCATTTAAGACACTCAAAATCCGACGACGCCCAAACCTTGTCTATAAAAAACACCGCACACCATTTACCGAAATGTCCGTTCCAGTCGCGAAACTCCGTTAGGGTTCAGAGAAATAATGTGTTCGTTACAGAGAAGAGGGAATATCTTTCTCCTAACCCTAACCGGTCCCGGCGAGCACAGATTCAATCCCAATCTCATAGATTCCATTCAATCCTCTCTTCGTCAAGTCCGCTCCGAGGCTGAATCCGCCGCCGCCGCCGGAAATTCCACTAGTTTTGCCCTAATCACCACCGCCGAAGGTAAATTCTTCTCCAATGGCTACGATATCGATTTCGCCGCCACTCCAATTGATCAAATGATTCTCATGAACAGTAAGTTACAATCCGTCGTATCCGATCTTATCTCGCTTCCGATGCCGACGATTGCGGCGGTTTCCGGCCACGCATCGGCCGCCGGATTCTGTTTCGCGATGTGTCACGATTACATCCTTATGAGGAGAGATCGCGGATTTCTGTACATGAGCGAAGTCGACATCGGCAGAGTGATTCCGCCGTGGTTTGCGGTTCTGATCAAGAGCAAGATCGGATCGGCGGCGGCTCGACGGGAGGTCGTTTTGAAAGCGCGGAAGCTGACTGCGGATAAGGCTATGGAATTGGGGATTGTTGATTCCGCGCACGATGGCGCGGCGGAGACTGTGGCAGCTGCGGTGAAATTGGCGGAGGATCTGACGGCGAGGAAATGGAACGGCGGCGCTTACGCCGGAAATCGGATGGAGCTGCTCTCTGAGGTCCTGAATGCCGTCGGAGCACGTTGCTCCGTCGCAAAGCTCTGACGATTTGGATAACACAGAACAGTGACGGATGATTGAAATTACCCAGCTGAATTTTCACAATCTTTTCTGGTAATTTACTGTAATAAACATTTTAAAGCATCTAAATGAGTAAATGTATTAAAAAATACCAATTCTAAAAGAAAAAAAATGATATTATTATCGAAGTTAATAAAATATTATGCAGTGTAAATGTTGAAAAAATAATTCAATTATGCAGTGTAACACTTGTTCAAAATCTATTTATCTCTTTGGCTGATTAGTTTTAGCCTTTAGGCATGTTTTTTGTTTGGGAAAGTGTAAGTCATTCTAATTTATGTTGGTAAATTTCAAAATATTTATATTTATAATTATTAATATATTTTAATATTATATTATAAATATTCATTAAGACGTGAAATCTCAATTCTTGGTGAATTAAAAAAAACCAAAACTGCCAACTGATCCAACGGCTGCTCTTTCATAATGCATATCATCAAAAGTTTAATACCATTTATTTTCACTTGTTTGGTATTCAAACAAAAAAACAGTAAGTTTTGAGTTTAATGATGGATTTGGATGAGGAGTTAATTTGATTAGTTAATTTGAATAGTTAGAATTGTGAGATTTGTGTAATAGATTTTTAAAGAGGAGTTAAGCAAAAAAACTTGTTTAGATGTAGTTTTTTTAGAGGAGTTAGAGACAATGATTTATTTGGAAGTAGATTTGAAACAATGAATTATTTTTAGTAGATAAAAATGAGTGGTTAAAGTTGAGTTATTTCGGTATTTAGAAATCAATGAATTAGAAATAAATGGTTAAAAATGAATTATTAAAAATGAATGATTAAAAATAAAGAATTATTTTGAATAACAAAAACGATAAATTGTTTTGAGAAGTTGTAATACCTTGTTTGAAAGTGGTTTTTTGATGAGTAATTAAAAAATACTCATTTTTAATTCCTCAATAGTTGTAATAACTTGTTTGAAAGTGTTTTTTTGAAGAATAATTAATAAATACTCATTTTTAAATCTTCACATAGCCTAAAAGAACGTGTTGAATATGGTTCATGAAATTATGGTGATGGCTAGCAAACTTGGGAGTGTATCCACAACATCCACCACACAGCTCGGAGTAGAAGAGATGAGAGGAGAGGAAGGAGAAATGAAAAGCAAATTGAGTGATTTGGAGAAATGAAATACTTGTTTGGAGATTGGTGTTATGAGGAGCGTAAAGATGAGATATTGATGTAAATAGATGTGATGTTTATTATTATATATATATATATATATTTGATATAATTAAATAATGTACTAAAAAATATATACATATATATAATTAAATAATAAGTTTGATGTAATGTTAAAATTGAATAGCAAACTTGGGAGTGTATCCACAACATCCACCACAGAGCTCTAGGGGGTGATTGGATTTTGGAGTTTAGGGGAGCATAATAGATGAGAGGAGAGGAATGAGAAATGGGGAGGAAATTGAGTGATTTTGAGAAATGAAATAGTTGTTTGGAGATTGGTGTTATGAGGAGATGAAACATTGATATAAGTGGATACGATGTTTATTACATATATAAACATATATTGTATATATTTGATATAATTAAATAATGTACTAAAAAAATATATACAATTAAATAATAGGTTTGAAGTGATGTTAAAATTGAAAAAATAAAAATAAAAAGAATTAAGAATTGGATAAAATTTAATATAATTAAATATCATGTTTGATGTGATATTTGATAAGAGTAGAAGGAGAATTTAGAGGAGTTGAGAGAAGTTGTAATGTACTAAAAACAAACATGAAGTTGACAATTCCTCTTCTCATCTCTTCTTATCTCATTCCTCAACCTCTAAATCCAATCACCCCGAGGTTGTAAAGATGAAAGAAGAAATACCATTTATAACCACACATATCATTTTAGGTGTGTTTAGAGGAAGGAGAATGGTAATAATTATGAAAGGATGAGAATTAGGGAGAGAATATGAAATTGAATGATTACGAGAAGAATGATTATTAATGTTTTGGATGAATAAAATAATTATGGAAATAATGATTATTTGTATTTGAGGCAAGAGAATAATTATGGAAAAAATAAAATAATAAATATAATGAGAGTGAAAAATAATGATGTGATGTATAAAAATTTGTTGGAGGAGAGAGAATAAAAAGTAGAAGGAGAATAAAAAATGTGATTTTTTGAAAATATAATTATGAGGAGAATGATTCATATTGACTCAAACACGAAAAATTATCTCCATTCACATTCTTCTCCTTATTCTTGGTGGCCAAACACACCCTTAATTTTAAATTCATCAAATAGTCAAACATCATCAATCCTATTTATATAAACCCGATGATAAAAATCTAGATCTACTAAATGGTCGTGATTGTTTGAATTGAATAGAAGAGAGTTTTACTACAATAAATTGAAAAAAAAAACAATACAATAATTTTACGTGGAAAACCTTTACAAATAAATTAGTGTGAAAATCACATACAAAACCAATAATATATTATAAAAATAGAAGTTATAAACTTGATCTCTAACAAATAATGAACAAATTCTATTATAACCCCTATTTTTATCATTTTTTTATATGTGGGTGTCTGTGCTAATTTGCACGAATCTCGACTATTCTCGTGTGAACTTCCGTCTTACTTTAAACAATTGGATGTCAAGAAAATTCATATAAAATTAATTTATAAGGTAGGGGGTAACCATAAATTGAATGCACTACATTTTCGTTTTTTTAATTATTTTTTACGACTAGGCTACTAATGCTAGTTCTCTCTATTTTTTTTCTCACAATCTCACTTGATTACATTTGAAATGTCTTGTGATATTTAAAATGTTTTGCCAACAATGTGTCTCGACTATTTATATTAAATACAAATTTGAGTTCAAGTAAATATTGTGACAATAAATTGACCACATCTTTCACTTAAATAAAATGTATGATAGAGATCGTTATTCAATAATATTTTATCTAGAATTCTATTTAACAATCTTGGACAAATGTAAAGTTCAATAATTTTCTTTAGTCATTTGAGGCATGATGTAAGTCGTACAATCTATAAATTTTCAAGTACATATAATATAAAAATCTCATCATTAGTAGGGTAAATGGTTCGGGTTGGGTTGAGTCACGAAACTTTGTTGGACCAATCCAAAAGTTGTGGGTTGGTCAATTCTTCAACTCGTTCAACTCTATACATTAGAGCAACACCACACAATCTTATATTTTCTGGTCGGATTGGGTTAGATTCTCGAGTTATGTTATTTTTCTATTAAAAAAAACTAAATTCATATCCTATAAATATATAACCAACTAATAAAATAAAAGAGGCGCTATACCTCGAACCTTTGTTACTTATCTTATTAGTATATGTTTTTTTTTTTTTTTGAATCTCACACACACTTTGTTATAGAGGGAATAAAAAGTGGTATGCACATAATAAAAAAATGGTTAAGAAAAATGAAGTTATGAAAAAAATGAATCTGACAAAATTAAGAAAATAAAAGAGTGAATATGATGGAGTGAAGTAGTCAGGGAGTATAAAAAAGAGTACTAAGAAAAAAAAAAAGTGTTAAGAAAAATGAAATTAGGGAGAAAATAAAAAGTTAGTGTAAAGAAAACAAAACTATTTTAGAAAAAATGAAATTATGGTGAGAATAAATATTGTGATCCAAATACAAATAACCTTCAGTGTTTAAGATGAAGAAAATGATTATTTGTATTTGGAGTGAAAGAAATGATTATAAAAAAAATAAAATAATGAATATAATTAGAATGAAAAATAATTATGTAATATGTAAAAAGTCGTTGTTGGAAGAGAGAATAAAAAATAATTAAAAAGAAAATAAAAAATGTGATTTTAAAAAACCCATTATATAGATATTAAACTAAAGAGATGAATTATCACATTTCCATTATCTCCCTTATTCTTATTTAGCCAAACACAGTCCAATGTAATTATGAGACTCAAGTGGTTGATGTAGACCACCAAACTCTTTTAATTTCCCCCGATCAGGGATGGACGGGCCACGTGACTTGGCAGTGGCACTAATGTAATTACGAGTCAAACCAAGGGCAAAGACGTCATATCTCAAACAACAAAGACTGCCTCCACCTCCAGTCCGCTCTGTCAATTCTCTATACGCGTAGCCAAACAATCCACCTTCGTCCTCAAACTTCCCCAATCTCTATTTCTTAGCGGGAAGATGGAGAAAAACAACGCCGAGGAGCTCACCGTCACAGCCATGGCGTCCAATTCAAACCCTAGCAAAAGCAAAGCCTCTGATTCTAGAGAAGAAGGAGAAGTATCTTCCTCCGACAACGACACACAAACACACGACGTACTTCCTTCCTCTTCTTTTGTCTTTCTCAATCATCTGCTTCTTATGCCGCATTCATTTTGATACTCTTCGATGCTGAGAATGATCATACATTCATTACGATTTTCTTGCCGCCTCTAATGGAGGTTTATTCTAGCTTGATACGCTATTCTACTGATTCGAGTTCTAGGTCTTTGTTCATCTTGATTCTTAGTCGTGTTTGTTCTCGAGGTAAGAATAGAGAGCATCTGTAGTACTTCGAAGCTCAAACGGTTGCTCTACACGGTAGTGTTTAAACATTTTAGGTTTGCCTTGAGTATACACTTTCTCTCCTGGTTTGGGTTTTATTTGTGTTCTGATTATGATTACAAGCTAGAAACACTTCGGGCTGTTTGGCATCTGAAATATAGTTTCTGATTCCCATGATTCTTTTGTTGTTACAATATCATTTTCTTATTTGTAGTTTTGCACGGCTTATGAGGAAATTTTACTTCTCAGGTTCATCCTGTTTGTTCTGCTGTGCCTGCTTTGGTCACCTCACCGACATCATCATTTCTTCCTCCTAAGACTAAATGTAAAGCAGGAACCCATGCTGGTGAGTAATTCTGCGCTTATGGAGGTGACACTGGCCTTTTGTTTTGTACATTGTGTATAAGTTCATTAACACATCCCTTCCACTTTGAAATCTGCAACGGCATCTAAAAATCCTTTTTATTTATGGAGTTTTGGGTATGCCTGCAATATAGTTACGAGTGACCTAATGATCAAGAGGGTCTTAGGGAACTAAGGGGTGATGAACTCAATCCATGGTGGCCATCTATGTAGTAATTAATTTTTTACGGATTTTCTTGACAATTCAAATGTTGTCAGATAATATGTCTAGTGATAGTAGTCGAGGTGTGTGCAAGTTGGCCTGGACAATAACGAATATAAAAGAAAAATTACATTGAATGTAGTGTTTAGGCGTATTATGAAATCACGGACCCTGGACCCTGGATGCATACTTATCTGTGCCAGTTACCTGGATTTATGTATACCTTGAAATACTCTGCAGCTTCATTGAAATTGAAGCGTGTACCAATCACTTTTCCCTTAAGTGCTGAAAGATGTGGACACTAGCTGTGTTTTTGTAGCTGTCATGCTTCATGCCTATTTACTGCATTTAAGGTTTCAATGCTTAAAATTTTCCTGTTACTCTAAATTTTTTACGGTGTTCTCAAATTGTGCTACTTAAATGAATTCAGCAGTTCACTAATTTTTTTGGTAGTTTTGTTTTCATAGGCCAACCTATGATGTTCTAGACCATCTTAAGTTGGTCTAGTGGTCTAAAAGGTTATGGATTCAATTCATGATAACTACCTACTTAGGAAGTAATTTCCTATGAGTTTCATTGATTACAAAATGTTGTAGGTCAAGTGGTTGTCCAATAAGAATAGTCAAGGTGCGCGTAAGTTATCCTTAAAGATCTGTCACTAACAAAGAAGGCTGTTTCTGGAAATATATTTTCAACTTCTGCTAATGTTTTCATAGGAACATCCATACAAACTAATTCTCAGAAGAAATGTGAAAATGATCAAGTTGTACAAAAAGCTACTACTTGGGTTACTTCTAGAGATGCCAATTCAAATTTTGTGATAAGCTTCTCAGATGATAGTGGCAGTGACTTGGAGGAACGCAGTAAAGAGAGAACTTTAAAATCTCATAGTAATTTTGTTGGACATTTTAAACCTTCGACTTCATTTCTTGATAAATCAAATAAGTTAAGCAGTATGGCAAGGAACAAAGAAGTGGCAAACAAACGATCTCTGAGCCAATCATTTATTACTTCAAAGACAAAAACTCATGGAGAAAATTCCAAGGGTGCTGCTGGGCCCTCATTGGCTGAACAAGCATCTAGAATTAGAGCTTTCAGGGGTACCCTACCAACCCAAGGGCGTGGACATAATCAAGGAACAGATAGCCAACCCAAGGGCGTGAATTTAAACGATAGTAAGCTGCAGGATTTGCGGGAACAGATAGCCAATTGGGAAAGCAAACTGAAGCTCAAGTCTGCCCAACAGAATAAGGAGACCATTTCAGTTGCAAACCAAGATTATGTTGTCATGAATTCAAAATCTGATTTGGGCTGGAAAGGAAATGCTACAATCTCTCAGTTTCCTCCATCGGGGCCTAAGGAATCAGATGCAAAGCGCATGAAAACAAGTGGGTCTTATTCTACCAAGCCGAGTTTGAATGGGCAACAACTTCTACATTCTACAAATGCTGTAAAATCTGTTTTTCTGCCACAAGAGCCTGGAGGAGAGATACAGAACATTAATGTCACTTATAGTCATAAAGGGTATGCTATGAATAGAGAAGAGTTCAGTATGTTGAAGCAGAGAGAGGGAGATATCAAGCATGTAGCTTCACCAGCACCTGGAAATGACCGTGGCAAAGTACATGATGGTGAATATTTTGTTCATACCAAATAAAAAAATTTAGATCTTACAGTTTAGCTCGATCTTGCTGTTCTACGAGATTCCCTACTTGTTAGTATAATGCTTTGCAGGTACTGACATTGTTGCTAATGGAAATCAATCAGATTGGATTAGTAAGCAGGTGGATCCTCACCCTCTTGCCGTCTTAGATCAAGCTTCAGTTCTCCCAAATATCGCATCCAATGTCCCAACTCATTTTGTAAGTCAGTAATTGTACATGTGGCATGATGGCTTCTCTCATTGATGTATTTTTATCGAATACCTAAATCCATTATATTTCCCAGAAAATCCAGAAGTTGCTCCATAAAACCTTTAATTCATTTCTGTGGTTTATGTGTGACTATGCTATTTGTGGAATCTCCTAAGATTGTGAAGTTCATCGTGAAAGTTACTTGAACTACATCTTTGTTATTGACACTGGATGATCAGGATTCCTTGTCATAAACTCATATTTAGGAGATAATAATTTTTTTTGCTTTGTGAATGAACTTATCTACCAAATTATGTCCCTGTTTGTTATAATCCATAGTTTTTCTCCTCTCTCTGCGAAGCATAGTTTAAATATTTGTATCAACAGGATAATATTGAGTTTCACAATCAAAATGCTGGCCTTCAACCATGTCCTTCTACTGCAATGTTTTTAGAAGGAACACGTCCTCAATCAGCATCCAATGTCAAGATGCCAGACTCATTCAATAATTTCTTGAAGGTTTGTCTTCAAACTCAACCGTAACATTTCCCCCCTTTTCTTCTAGTTTCATGAAATTCTTCTTATTTTACTTCTATTGCAGTTGTTGATCGACAGTAATTCTTCCAGTTGCTTGGGCTTCAGCAATTTTGATCTCCAATTGCTATTTGAAATGGAGGAGTCTCTAGACAAGGATCTGGAAGAAGCACAAGTTTGCCGGCGCCAATGTGAAATTGAAGAAAGAAATGCTTTCAAAATTTATTCAAGAGCTCAAAGGGCTTTGATCGAGGCTAACTCTAGATGTCTGGATCTTTATCACAAGAGAGAACTTTTTTCAGCTCATTTTCACTCTTTTTGCATGAATAATCCTCGTTTAGTTAGTTCCTCAAGACAGCAAGAAGACATGAAAATTGGAGTTGAACACTCAAATAGTATGTCTGGAAATGCAAATAGAGCTTCTCCTTTGTATCAGAAGCATTCTGAAAATAATAGTCTTACTCAACTACAGAATGATTTAAATATGCAACATGAAAATGCTAGTCCCATCAATATTTCAAACCTGCATGGGAATGTACAAAATTTGGGGTCTGAGCCTGGATCCTGCTCTGGCTTATGTGGTAATACATTGAATCCAGTGCCTTCTAGGGGCCAAAATACTGGAGATAGAATTTTCTTCCCATCCATTGATCCAAACGTTTCAGTGGATGGAGATGAAGAGTCATATCCTTCTGACCATGAAATGATTGATTCATACGATGAGTGCTATATGGGAAAGAAACACTTTGAAGATGATCAAATAGAGGCTTGTAATATGTCAAAGAAAAGCCACTATGAGGATAACACCGAGGATCCTTTGCATCTTGAAGCAAAATTAAGGTCCGAGCTATTTGCACGTCTAGGAACAAGAAATTTGTCGAAGACTGGTAATCCATGCCATACCATTCAGACTTCAGTGGAACAGAGGTTTGAAAATGATGACAGAGATGACAAAACTCAGCAAAATAATACAGAACCTACAGTAGGAAGAACAGTTAGAAATGACATTGACAAGATCGAGAGTGCTGTACTATTAGGAAAGAGAGATCAACAGTTTGGTTTTGGAGGTAACATTACTTTATTTTTAGGAATGAGATTTCTGCCTCTTCACATTATATAGGCGTGTTTGAAGTGGGTTACAATTGCACATTCCAGCAGTCAAATTTATCTTTCTATTGTTATGGTTCTTCTGGTTTATGCTGATTTTTTTTTTTTTTTTTGATAAGGCCTCTCCAATTAGCAAGAGGATAGAATAGCTATAATTAACTTAAAAGTGAAAGACACCTTTTAACCTAGATACAACCATAAGCTCAATTTCTTAAACAAAATGGGAAAAGTAGATTCCTTATTTTGGAAAATCTGTCTGTTGCATTCATTCCAAGTGGCCCAAAATAAAACTCAAACTAAGCTATCACATAAGAACTTGGTTTTGCCTTTGAAAGGGTGACCATCAAGAGTGAGAGTTAGTAAGAATGTCATGTCTTTTGGGAGGGCCGTGCACCAGTTGAAGACATACAAGGAAAGATCCCAAAAGGTCCTAGCAAATTGGCAAATCGAAGAGAACACAATTTGTGTTGACTTCTAATAACCTATTATTTTCTTTTAAGGAGACCTTTTCTATTGTTCCCATTTTCTTCATGTTACTTTGGGTGAACATCGTTCTACCCATCACCCCAGGCCTTTTCATGAAGGCTACTTTAGATGTTGTCTATGAAGTGAAAAATATGGGGAAATATGCTTAGTTAAATTGGGGTTGGGTTGGCTATTAACTATCTGGGTATTACATCTCATTTGATTTTATATTACAATAATTACATGATGAAGGTTACTTTAGATGTTGTCTAGGAAGTGAAAAATATGGGGAAATATGCTTAGTTAAATTGGGGTCGGGTTGGCTATTAACTATCTGGGTATTACATCTCATTTGATTTTATATTACAATAATTACATGCTTACTATCATCAGACCTACTGGTGAAATAGTAAAAGGTTTAAAAGGTAAAAGGTTTAAAAGGAATAAAGTTTAAGCCAAGGTGGCCACCTACCAGGGATTTAATATTCTAGGAGTTTTCTTG
>JBBMKA010054909.1:0-18522 GCA_037833695.1 Sechiopsis laciniata
ATATTTAGTCCTTAAATTTAAGTCCTACCTTCAATTTGGTCCATATATATCAAAATTGAACACTTTTTGTATCTAACATTTCAATAATGTTCACTTTTACCTTTAATATAACAAAATTGTTAATTACATAAAGTAATCTTGACTAAAATAATGATTATGCTAATTTTGAATTATTAATGAAGTGTTTATTTTAGGTTTTAATGAATTTAAATTTTTTAAAAAATAAATCTAAAGTAAACACACAAAGACACGAGAATTAAAAAAAAAAAGTGTTCAAACCTAGAGATTATAAGGTTAATTTTCTTTAAAATTAATCTTTAATTAATTTTAATTGATTCAATAATAATAATTTTATTATTGTAAATGACCTAATAATTAAATTTCTAAATGTATAGTGTAATTTTTTTAAAAAAAATACTGATAAATCTATCATAAAATCAATTTAAAGATTGGTTGGATTTTTGTTTTGTTTTGAAAACTTAGTTGGACTTGGAAGTATTAGATTGACTATAGTTATGATAGTAAATAATTGTGGAGTAAAAGCAAAAGAGAATCCAAGGAGGGATCAATGAATATGAATCACAAAAGAGTGGGCCCACACAAGGAGACAAAAAACAGAACATTTTTTTGTTATTGAGAAATGAGCAACCTCTGCATTAGCCAAGGTGTTGATAATGAAAGGAAGCAACACACTACATTACATTACATTATACAAATATAAATACTGATAATGTTGATTTGATTTTAAGGGCACAGATTTTTATAATATATAGTTTTGAGATGAGACAACTACATTAGTGCAATACAACTAATAAATAGACAAAAAAAACAACAACAACAAAATGTAAAACAACACCAAATTGGACACTGATAAAACTGCAGCAGCAAGAACCCTCCGGTCTTTCCAAGTTCCAAATCATAAACTCTTATCAACGTGCCATTTATTTTCTGACATCCACTTCTTGCTTCCTACAATGACAGTAAAGATTCGTTTAATTATACTCATAAAAGTTATCAAATTAATTAAGCATTATAATAAACTAATCGATTATTGTATAAGTGCGTGTAGAAGGTACCTTGTTAAGGATAATGTCTAGTAGTGAGGAGGCGGGGGTGATGCGTAGAGGTAGACAGGTGGCGGAGGAGACTTGTACTTATACACGGGAGGCGGGGGTGGTGGAGATTTGTAGTGATAGGGTGGGTGGTATGGTTTCTTGTAGGGTGGTGGTGGCGGAGGAGACTTGTACTTGTAGACTGGTGGTGGCGGAGACTTGTGGTGGTGGTGGTGGTGTGGTGGATAGTATGGTTTTTCGTGCGGTGGTGGTGGAGGAGGAGACTTGTACTTGTACACGGGTGGAGGTGGTGGAGGAGACTTGTAGTGGTAAGGCGGGTGATACGGTTTCTTGTAAGGAGGGGGTGGCGGAGGAGACTTGTATTTGTACACCGGTGGAGGTGGTGGAGGAGACTTGTAATGATAAGGCGGGTGGTACGGTTTCTTGTAAGGAGGAGGTGGCGGAGGAGATTTGTATTTGTAGACTGGTGGTGGTGGTGGGGGAGACTTGTAATGATAAGGTGGGTGGTACGGTTTCTTGTAAGGAGGAGGTGGCGGAGGAGATTTGTATTTGTACACCGGTGGAGGTGGTGGGGGAGACTTATAGTGATAAGGCGGGTGATACGGTTTCTTGTAAGGAGGGGGTGGTGGAGGAGACTTGTACTTATACACCGGCGGAGGTGGTGGGGGAGATTTATAGTAGTAAGGCGGGTGATATGGTTTTTTGTACGGCGGAGGTGGTGGTGGAGATTTGTACTTGTACACCGGAGGAGGAGGTGGGGGAGATTTGTAGTAATAAGGTGGGTGATATGGTTTCTTATACGGAGGAGGAGGTGGAGGAGACTTATATTTGTACACCGGAGGAGGTGGTGGTGGAGACTTGTAATGGTAAGGTGGGTGATACGGTTTTTTGTATGGCGGAGGTGGTGGGGGAGATTTATAGTGATAAGGTGGATGGTACGGTTTCTTGTACGGCGGAGGAGGCGGCGGAGACTTGTAGTGATAAACCGGGGTGGTTGGAGGAGGAGGAGGGGAAGAGTAGAGATACTCATTAGCATCAGAAGGCAAAGTAAGGGAAAGAAGAGCTGCCAAAATGGCAATGCCCAGAGAGGCCATTGAGGAACCTCTTTTTCCCATCTTTTGTTTCTGAGTTCTTCAGCATTCCCTAAACCCTTCCTTTTATAGCTTCAAATTCTTACCATTTCATCACTCAAAAAGTTATGGTAACTTCACTCTTTAATCCCAAAATTTAAAAAAAAAAAAAAAAAAAAAAATGTAGGATCCAAGTTTGAATAGTCAAGAAAGACAGATACCCCATTAAAAATTAAAAAAAAAAAAAAAAGAAAAAAAAACCCAAATTTATGTGCTGTCATTAATCATAAGAAAAAACATAAAATGTGGGTAAAATGTAGGAACCATAAAATCAAAAAATCCAAGTTTTCGAATTCTTAGTCTTTTAATTATGATCAAACGTGTATTGAAATGAATTCATAACATTAATGAAGAACTATTTTATAGTTATATTGTAATAACTAATTTTATATACATATAAAAAAAATATTCCAAAACTTTTATACTTTCTTTTTAAAAAAAAACCTTTAGTTTGACATTATGTATAATATGGTAACCAATGGTTAGAGTCTCAAATGTAATAAAATTCAAACAAGAAAAAAAAGGAAAAAAAAAAAAAAAAAAAAAAAACTTACTTTTTAAAAACAAAATTGAACTTTTTTTTTAGCATTTTTTAATCAAAAATAAAATTTTAAAATATATTTTATAATTTAATCTATAAGTGAAGAAACATGAAATAATTGTTTATTCATTCAGATTTTTTTCTTCTTCTTTTCTTAATAGTATTCTGCAGTGGCTGATAAGCTTTTTACATGATTTTGTCCCAATCCCTCTCTCGCTTGCCATAATAATTATTTCCATATCTTATCTTATTTTTTACTTTCTAATATAGAAGATTAAAGTGTAAATTTTTCCTATTTTACAAAAAGAGAGTATATTTTTCCCATTTTTTTTCTCAGAACATATATTGTTTCTACTATACCACTTATATTTTGTTTTTTAGTACTATTCTTTTTCTTTTTTGTAATTGTGTATGTTGGTCGACTAATTTTATGAAATAACTTTCACGTTTAATTTTAAACTTTTTTAAAGTTTAAGGATCGAAATCAAACAAACATCAAAATTTAACGACTAAAATTAAATTTTTTTAAGTTAAAAAATTAAAATGGAATAAATTTTAAAATTAAAAAATTATTTAAAATTTAAAGATCAAAATATAATAAATATAAAATTGATGAACTAAAATAGTATTATAACTCAACAAGAAAAGAATGGGATGATGGAAATTCTGGTTGATCATCATTGCTTTTAAAAGTTTCGTTTAATATAGGAAATGAATATAATATTCGTTATGATGGTGAATTTACATTATTATATTGTTCTCGTGCATCCATCATAATTAGTTATAATTATTTTTCATGATTAATGTTAAAACATCCAAATTAGAAAGGGGAAAGTTTGTTCACATTTTATATTTTTAGTAGATCTAGTTGTCTATTTTAAGATATGATAACAAAAATATACGTATGATGATATGCATAGATACCTTATTTATCTTAGCATTCTATTGATAGTACTTGTGATAAAGATTATATAAATATATAATTTAAAATTAACATTTTAAGTTTTTTTTTTATACAACAATATTAGAAAAAGAGAGAATTAAACCTATAACTTTTTGATGATTAGATTGTATAAGATGTCATTAGAGCTATGTTCTTGTTAACGAAATTTATTTTAATTTTATTTTTTAATTGTGAAGGCTTAAATAGCCATAATAATAATATATTTTTTTTGTGAAAAACGAGGCTTTTTTTTAAGAAATAAACTTGGTGAATTTTGAAAAGCTAAATAATATTTTTATTTTGGTTCACTTGTTCTTTTTTATTATTATTATTATTATTTTACTCCACTAGTTCTATTTTGATCTTTCTTTTTTTTAGTACACATATTGAGAGGAAATGGACCAACAAATCATACGTAGAAAATATTACTATTCTCAAATAATATAAGTCGTACTTGTGACTGTAGAATTAAAATAAATTAACATAAATTAAGATAATCAACAAAACCATACTATTTTAAGCTATATAAAATCATAAATTTAAAATATCCAGGGCATATGTATAAAGCTATATTTTTATTTGATCAAGTCTCTTTTGAAATGTTGAATTAAAAAAAAAAAAAAAAAAGTTAGGAAAGTTTTGTTCTCTTTCGAACATCGTATTTTTTAATGTTCAATTCAATTTATGTATTTTCAATACAGATTAAATTGGTTACTATGATAGATTTTTTTTCCTTTTTTCTTTTTCAAACAAATTACCCTTTATTAGATATATGTTTAATTGCATTGATTCTTTTTGTATCAAATTTAGAGAAACTGCATGTTTAGTCGCTATGGATGTATTTTTTATTGAGTCCAATTTTAAAATCGAACACACATTTCAATAGTGTTTAATTTAGTCATTATAAAAGAAAACCATTATTTACATAATAGAATGTTGACTAGACTAATTTTAATATCAATTATGAAGTGATTATTTTGATATCGACATAAACTTATTTTTTTTAAAATAAAAATAAAAAGATAACTCAAAAAACATTGAACATTATTGAAATGTCAAGATTAAAAATATTTGATTTTAAAATTTAAGGACCAAATAACAATTACATTCTTATAGTTAGGATTGTTCGTAGTTCATGAGCTTTGGTGAAAAGGAATTAATGAGCCAAAATAACCTTTAAAGGACTCGAGACACTTTGTCCTTGAGGGGCAAAGTGGTCTTTTGCCTTAAGAAGGAATATTTTGGTAATTAAATCCATCAGTGTCATTTTTTTAGTTAAGTTTCTATCCTAGTAATTAAATAATCTTTTTATTATTTTTTTTAATCTAAAATCCATAGATTTCATATATGGATTTGAGTATCTTCATCTTTCTTTTTCTCAAAATCTCTCTCACTACGGAGTTCCTAAAGTTCACCAGAGTCTTGCCAGAGTGCCGCCACAACACGCTTTTCGATATCTTGGAAAATTCTCTCTACCATTCTTGTCTGAAAAACCCCATTCGTCTAAAGCTTAGCTGTGCGAGTTGCGTTGCATCTGTCCGAAGTTCACTTGCACCGTCGTGAGTCTGAGAAGTTTGTTTGAGCGCCTCATATCCACCGTCAACATAAAGTTGGGGTTTGTGTTTGATCGTAACTCAACCCTTCGTTCCATCGGAATCTTGAGAAGTCTAGTCGCGTCTCCATCTTTGTCACACCGCGCCAATTCTTCGTTTGAAGTTTGCATGCTACTGAAGCTCTCCATCAGCCATGGCTCATCATCGCATCATTGGTTCCATCACCGCCCCATGCAGTCGTAGTCAGGTCGGATCTCAAAGTCGCCAAGCTGTCGCGGATAGTTGAGGCATTAGTTTAAGTCGAAGTTCCATCTTCTAATCCATAGAGAGTTGCATTCCATCTAAATAAGTCGTGGGCTAGTGCGTCCCTCGTGCGCTCATAACCGCGCGCCATGTGCTGCCATTGTTGTCACGCACCGTCGTGCTCCAATTGTCTTGTTGCTAGAAAATTCATTTTTCTCCTGTTTTTTAAATTTGATGTCTGAGTTCATTTTTTATAGTTTTAAGTCCATATCTTGATTCGTTTGTTTGCTATTTGTTTTGCTAGTGTTGTTAGACCTAAATTGGACTTGTAGCTTGTGGTTTCAACCAAGGTAAGGGATTTGTACCATGTGTTCATGGTATGTGGCGACCAAACTTGTTATTTATAGCTTAAAATTATGTGTCTAACTATTTATTGCTTTGAATATCTGAATGCACTGCATGTTGCTTATTGATTATAACATTTGTATGATGTTACTTGAGCTTATGCTAGCACTGTTTGTTCATCTATCTAGGTGAAGCATGTAGTCGATCTATTGGATTGTTACTTATATGATATATTTGTACGGGCTCATGTGTGAATAGTTAGAGTATGTAGTTAGGCTCTGATGACCAATGATGGTCTTGATAATGCATGTATGCTTTATATGTTCGAGCTGTTTGGCTAAACCCTAAGGACCCTGAAGAGTCTCACTGTGTATGCATCTTATTGTTTAGTAGCCCAATATGACCTTAACTTGATGTGGTCTGATAATTGCCTATAGATGAGGCTTTGATGTCCCAACTGTTGACTTGCATGTTGTTGAGCATGTTTTAGTGTTATGGTTAAATGTAGTCTAGGCACGAAGACGGTTATAGGATACTGGATAGGTGTGAGAGTGGATGTTATATTTGGAAGCCCATCCATATTTTGAGGTGATATTCTTTTACTGTAGAAACTCGATGACGGCTAGCCAACCAGGCAATCAACTTGCGAGTCATCTGCCTGTAGTCTAGGGAACCTTATGAGTAGTGTTGGTGCCACCACTTCACAACAAGAGTGTGAGCCTAGTTGGCGGACAAATTTGTTCTTCTTGTTGGGACATCCTCTTTGGTTAAGGTTGCCCAATTGCCCTTTTGAGAGAGAGGTTCTCCTTAAGAACTTTTCAGTCTTTTTGTTTGTGGCTTTTAGACTTCTCTATGAAGTGTCGTCATTCCATGACTTGACACCCAAACAATTGGGTTAAAGTATCGATGATGTAGTGGCTGTTGCATTGTCTTAGCTTTTATGTATTACTTGATATACTTGAGTGTTTGTATACATGTTGTAACCTGAGCAGGAGATTCTTAATGAGTTTCATAACTCACCTCTTTCTATAGGGTGTCAGAGTAGGAGGTCGAGAGAGATGGTTATAAGCAACTAGAGCTTCAGAATGAAAGAGACACTACTACCATTCTATTTAAATAAGTTCAATCAAGCCCATAGTCTTTTAAATTCCGATAAAGGTCATTACTAAAATTTTTATTAAATATAATAACAAAATTAATAAAATTAGACATTTAAAATTGTGAGAACAAAAATCAAACTCGAAAATTATATTTAATTAAATTGAAAAGTATTACTTTGTCAGAATCATTAAAAAAAAAGTGGGTTTGCTTTGGTTTCCTCTGCATGTGACTCTCCCATGTTACTGCACATTGGAAATTATTGAGAAAGATTAAAAGCAAAGAGTGATAATGATAATGATAATTAATTAAGTTAACTACAATTTACCGCGATCAACTTGCACACCAATAAACAATCATTCTAAAAACGTTCCCTTCCACAAAAAAAGAAAAAAGGAAAAAAAAAATAACATTCCGATTTATTTTTAAAAAAATAATCTTACGATTAGTTATATATATATATATATATATATATATTTTGAGAATATATATTTATATAATTTTATCCTAAGTATTTAGTTTGTAAACTTTATGAATGACATAAATTATTTTTTAAGTTTTAAACTTTAAACAAAAATTCAGTTTATAAAATTATAATAGCTAAATTTTATTTTTTAAACTTTAAAATTTATTTAATTCTAAATTTTATATCATTAAATATTGTTTCTTTTATAATATTTGTTAAAAATGTAATTATTTATTTTTTATTTACAAAGATTTAGAACAAGGAGATTTCAACATGAATTTTGAAACTAAATTCTACTTTGATTAAAAGAAAATTGTTCGGCTATAACTAAATGCATTTACATTTTACATTTAAATGTTCTTTCATTAAATTTTTGTAAGAATTTCAATTATTTTTATCTTTAAAACTTTTTTTTTTATTGAACTTTTTTTTTTAATACAGTGGTGAAGATTTAAACTTTACTTCAAAGAAATAAATAAATGCCTTAATATCACTTAAGGACGTTTATTTGAGATAATTATGATAAGTGAAATCTTTTGATGCCTAAAATTTGAGATGTTCGGAATCAAAGATGTCTGACATTCTTAGATCACTAAGTTTGTTTTGTAAGAATATTTTTTATAAATACTTGATGATATTTAGATAACTAACGTAAATTTACCTAAAGTTCCAAGAATACCTTTACAATATTCATATAATTTTTTCCATTAATTTAATATAATTTTAATTTATATAACATACTTATTTATATGAACTTAATTATTATGTATTCAAATAATTTGGTTTTTTTTTATAAAAAATATATAATTTATCGTATTCTTCCTTATAATATTTTGTTCAATCCATTAATGCATATTCATTTAAATTTAATTATTAAATTCAATTTAAATATGTTTTTATAGGTTTTGATAATATATATAAATATAATATCTAAGCAAGCTTAACCAAGCATTAATTGATATATATTATAGACAAAATGTCGTAATATACCAAATAAGTAAGAGACAAAAATTTCTTTTACTATGTCATCTACATGGGAATCTAGAAACCCATGTTTTAAAATGACATCCAAAAGAAGTCAAATACCTCCAGATGGCCATTCTAAGATAGCCGGACATCTTGAAATGCATGAGTACCTCACATTCTTGCAAAATGAACGAGTAATCAAAATGTTCATTTCATGGAAATCTCTTATCACCTCAAAGTGAACGACTCCTTAAAGTATTACCATTACTAATAGTTGAATAAACATGAAGTTTACATTGACTTGATAACATTTTTCTATTTTTATAAAAATAATTTTCTTATGTTTTGTGTTTTAAAAAGTTATATAATCCTAAGAAAAAAAAGGTACATATTAGTTTTTAAAGATTTTAGAAGTGTTTTCACTTAATAATAGAATTGTATTGATAAATAAATTTAATTTAATTTCAACATAATTACTATTGTCTAATTGCTATAATTGACGATAATTAGAGAGGACTATAAATACTTAGGTTGCTCTAGCTTGTTCAATAAGTTAAATTATACTTAAATTTGAAATGACTTTTTCAAGTGTTTATTATTCTGCTTGATATGTTTTTTTAATAAAATTGTTTTAAAGGTTTTTCTTAACATTAAAAAAATCCTTTGTAGTCATTTGAAAGTCATTCCAAAAACAGGTCCTTAATAATTTTCACCAGATGTTTGGAGAAGGAGAATGAGATTTAAGGAGAGAATAGAAATAATAATGATTATTTGTATTTTGGATGAAGAAAATGCTGTGAGGAGAATAATTCTCGATGGCCTAAACTCAGATAATCATTTTCATTCTCATTTTCTCCATTTTATTCCTTTAATAATACTATGCTTAGAGTTGTATATATGGTTTAAACTACCTAAGTTTGTTCCCTCCTCCAATATACTAAAGTGTTGTTTATGATAATGGTTAACAAGAATAATAATTTATCTAGTATAAGCGTATTAATACATTGCTACGGTTTCTTTAGGAAAAAAAAATCTAAGAATCACAAACTATAATAATGACAATATGGCATAGAGTAAAAAAAAACGCATATGGTGAATAAAACTTAAAAAAAAAAAATTAAAATAAAAAAAGATTTATTTTCAAGCAAATTGAGAAGTAACCATTAACCAAAAGGAGCATAGCTTCAATAACCATTAACCAAAAAGAGCATAGCTTCATTATTGTATGGTTTAAACTACCTAAGTTTGTTCCCTCCTCCAATAAACTAATGTGTTCTTTATGATAATGGTTAACAAAAACAAAATTTATCTAGTATAAGCGCATTAATAAATTGCAACGGTTTCTTTAAGGAAAAAAAAAAAAAACTAAGAATCACAAACTATAATAATGACAATATGGCATAGAGTAAAAAAAAAAAATGGTGATTAAAATTTTAAAAAAAAATTAAAATAAAAAAAAGATTTATTTTTAAGCAAATTGAGAAGTAACCATTAATCAAAAAGGAGCATAGCTTCAATAACCATTAACCAAAAAGAGCATAGCTTCATTATTGTATGGTTTAAACTACCTAAGTTTGTTCCCTCCTCCAATATACTAATGTGTTCTTTATGATAATGGTTAACAAGAACAATAATTTATCTAGTATAAGCATGTTAATAAATTGCAACGGTTTCTTTAGAGAAAAAAAAAAAAATCTAAGAATCACAAATTATAATAATGACAATATGGCATAGAGTAAAAAAATAACGCATATCATGATTAAAACTTTAAAAAAAAAAATAAAATTAAAAAAATATTTTCAAGTAAATTGAGAAGTAACTATTAACCAAAAGGAATATAGCTTCGATAATATCGTGTATAATTCGATAAATAAGAAGTTACGAGTTTGATCTCTCAACTCCAAATGATTATTAAATTAAAAATTAAAAAAAAAAATCCATTACACTCCCACTAAATCCTATATATTCTTAGTATGAAAAAGTAGTTTTGAGTGTAATTTATATTTACTTTTATTTTTATGAAACAAAGTGTATTAGTTACCTAATAGAATATGAACTAATTAACAAGAATTATAATTCAGCAAAAATTAGTGTAGCCCATGAAATTAGAAAGTCATAATTGGTTTTCTTAAAAAAAAAAAAAAAAAGTCATAATTGGAATTTTCAATTTCCCAATTATTATTATATTAAAAAGACTAAAATGATTATTAGACTTAATTTAAATTATAATATATCAATATCAATATAAATATATTTATTTTGATAGGTTATTTCGATAATTGAAGTGTTAGGAGTTGAAATATTGAATTTTGAAACCAAATAGAAGCAACACCTAAACCATATTGCCTTCCTAATTTAACAACTGATAAATGGTAGTCTAAATTATAATCTTAGGGTAACAAAAAATTAAAATTCAAATCTCAGAAAATTAATAGGTAGTAGGTATCTAAATTTAGATGCAACAAATACAATAAATAGCAATAAATTTTAACGATTAAATTCACGTGTCATAAACAGAAGAGTATGCCATAGAAAAAAATAAATAAATGGAAGGAACCAATTTTATAGAAAGAAGAATTTGGGTGTAGCCGTGGCTGCATCCCATCGTGATGACACTCATTTGAAGTCACACATCTTCTATTTTTTCTTTTAATTTTTTTTATAATAAATATAAAGTAAAAAAAAAAAAAGAGAGATGAAATATGTAGCACCAAAGATACCACATGAGTGACATTATGGTAGGAGTGCAGTCCAAGATGCATCCAAATTCTTCTCTTTTATAGATCCTATGCCTACTCTTTAAATTGCTCTTTAACTTCTCTGGAAAGTATAGCCCTAAAAAAGTGTCTTAATATGCCAATGATTTTACTCTTTTCAAAAAGTTTGTCAAATATTTCTTATATGATTTTCTAACTCAAGTATGATTCAACTAAAAATAAAATGTATCGGTTCAAATCTTTAAGCTCAATAAATTTAATTTTTTTTTCTAAGAGTACAAATTTTAGTATTGATAAGTTTGTCACAACTTGGTGTGTTTAGTTGGACTAATTAGTTGAGGTAAGTTTAATGAAATATACTGTCTGATCTTACAACATTTGAATGTCAAAAAAATTTATAAAAAATTAGTTTATAGATAGGTGCCTATCATGCTGGTTTGAAGCTTCGTTTGTCAAAATTAGTTTCTAGAAGTTTCATGGGACATACTGTTTGGTTTACCAATATTTTAATTAATTATTTTAAGTTTAAAATGACATTTTTATTGTTTTAACATGTAAAGGTTTTCATGGGCACCAATAAATACCAAATTTAAGAAGTGAAGCCTTTTTTTTTTTTTATATATATATATATATATATATCATTCAAAACTCTCATTTTTCTCTTAAACACAAATCGCCACAAAAGCCCCATCTTGTCGCCACATATGCCCAAGTCATGGCACCCATTGTCGCATGCCACCACCCACGCCCAAGCCACGTCGCACATCACACGCCCTCACATGTGGTATACCATCACTTGTGTTACGTGTAGCAACTTCGTCATATGCCTCGCTAGCGTGTAGCACCCCGCATCACACACCCTTATCACACTCGCCCCCTTACAAGCACATTGTCACTTGTACACACACCCTAACTCACGATTTGCAACCTCTATGGATTTGACCTCAGCACGAAACCTCCCCTCCTTCATTTGGCCCATGTGCGCTAGATCCACCCACATGTGAACCATCGTGCTAGATCCATAATGCTTTTAACGCGTGCAGCTTCATGAGCCTAAGAAGCCTACATGTGCCTCGACCAACCAAAGGAGCCATTTCCCATGCGTGCAACTATGACCAACATGAGGAGGTTGCACAAAAGTTTTAAGACCCTATGTGTACCCGATGAACTTAACTCTATTTAGATGTAGTAAAAGTGTGAGATAAGTTATGCTATAATTATAGCCTATAGTATGGTGACAATAGTATTAGCCTTGAAATAGAGGTTCCAAGGAATAAAATGTGTTAAGGCTATGAGTTTCGCAACAAATTGTTTTTTTTTTATTAAGAAATAGTGGTGTTTAGAAACTAGTGGATGTGGCTTAGAGTTATCGTTTATTCCTGCATTGGTAAGAAGTTAGAGGAAATTCTATCTTCAGCATGCGTTACTATTAATTTTAAGTGTTTCTTTATTGATTTCTTTAGCCAGCAAGCAACAATTCAACGAGTTAAACCTAACCATAGTTAAATCTTTTTAAAATGTTTTAAGGAAGGAAGTTAATGTTTAAATCAAATGGAAACCTATGAAGTCGGGTGCTCTGTGCAACGGTGGTATGTGTTGTGGTCAACTCAAAGTCTAAATTTATTTATGTCATTGGTATGAATACTTATTAGTGAAACATGCCAAAAGTATGGTGGTTAGTATCTGAACTAGTATTTTGTCCTTGCATAGACCATGGTTGTACTTGTATGAGAAACTTCGTGAGATTTGGTTGATGTAGTTTAAGTATGCTTACATGAATGATATTTTTCTAGTTATGTTAAATTTTCTAAAGCATTTATTATAATGTTTATAGATCTTATTTTGAAGGTCTCAAGTGTGCATGATTAAAAGATGATATGTAATCAAGGTGTACCAGTAAGATTTGTTTCTCCGATGTTAAGTTTGTGTGTAAGAATATTTGTATATTATGTTCAGATCTAGTTGTATTTTTCACACACTTGGCAAACTACCTTTGTTTTTGCTAGATGTTATATTTTTAGTTAGGGGAAGGCAAATTGTAAGTTAGAATACTTAAGTTGTATCTAATTGTTGGGACTTTCGAAGACGAAAGTTCTCTTTAGAGGGGAAGAGTAAAAAGGAACTTTAAAAATAAGGTTTAAAGTCAATGTTTGACTAAGTTAGAAGTCAAACATTGACCAAGCCCGAGTGACATCATTTTGGCCTGGACTAAAATGTCGTCGCTTAGTTTTCAAAGGGTGCGACACATGGCCACTAACTCACATATAGCAGCGTGTTTTTTTTTTTTTTTTTTTTTTTATTTTAATAAATGAATTAACATTGTCATGCCCTTCCTTCTCCATATTTTCGTTTCACGCGGTGGTTCAACCTTGTTTTTTTTATTTTTGGTTTTTGTGTTTCAATTTCTCAGTTATGAATCATTTACATGTCCTTAAAGCTTGAAGTTAGAAGTGTCGAGGTAATGTGTACTCTTTCTGACTTGGCTCGGAGGTAAGTAGTTGTGATTTTATTTCTTTTACATTCTTATATGCTCAATGAACAATCATGAATTTAATGAGAGTTTTAATTTATCTTGATTACATAAAAGTGACTTCTTATCTATTGTATAACACATTGTACGGTCATGCATAATAATTTGATGTTTACCATTGTAAGAGTGTATATTCATTGTATGTTCCAGGTGTGTGTTTAATGTGGGTAGATATTTTTCATTTCTATAAGAGTATAGTCATGCTTGTAGATTGAAAATAATGTTGTGCACCCTTGTTATACACGATTGTTTGTGTTGTTAGTTAGTGTCTGCTTATATACTTAATGATTTGAATTGAGGAGTGGTATGTTGTTACTTCTATTATGCGGCTTAGTGGTTAATTATGAATAAAGAATCAGTTTGAAGTGTGAGGTATGATTCTTTTGTTGTAAGATGATGTTAGTAAGTTTGAAAGCTTGTTAAGTTCATTCTAGTTGAGTGTAAGAACTTTGAAGTTATTTGTCGAGTTCAATTATAATTCAGAATAAATTTCAATTTACGTCAGTTACAATATAATTTGTGTAAGCATGAGATTGGTATGAAAAGACTAGCTTTTACTTGCGACGATACTATTCAGTGTGAGTTAACATACTTGTAGTTGTGGCTCACATTAATGTATTGTTTTTATGATTTAAAACATAACCGCTAATGATAATGTATAATTTATTAGTTAAGAAATTATAGATTCGAAATTCGAAATACTGTAGAATAAAAAAATATTATAGGTGAACATATTATAAATTCCAATAAATTTGAACATTTTAATTTAAATTTAAAAAAAAAACTTTTAAAAAATCTTGAATATTGTTGAATAAACAATAATACTACAAGGTGTTTGGACGAGGAGTTATTTTGAAAGGTTATTTTGAATAATTAGAAATTAGAGTTGTAGCAAAAAACTTGTTTGAATATAAATTTTAAATGAATAGTTATTTTGAGTAGTTAAAAAAGAATGATTAAAAATAAGTTATTTTAAAAAGTTAGAAATGAATGATAAAAAATGAATGATTAAAAATGAAAAGTTATTATAAATAGTTATAAATAAATAATAAAAAATAGTAGTAAGTTATTTTTAATAATAAAAATGATGAATTATTTTAAATAATTATAAAAATTTATTTGAATATAAATTTTTGAAGATAATCATTTTAAAACCTCCATAAGGACAATCACCCCTAAATCTAATCGCCCCTAACAGATTGAATGAATCGCTTGCTACGCCTAAATCACGGTGAAGTGATCCAAGTGGATTGCACTAGTCTCCCGTGAAAGAGGGAATAAGAATAAGTTGAATATCTATTTTTCAAAAAAAAAAAAAAAGAAAGAAAGAAGTGAATATCAAAATTGGAAAAAGGAAATGTTACAATTGAAAAATGGCCGACAACTCAACAATACCTTAATAAATATTACTTTTTATTTTTTAAATCTCCCCGGACACGAGGACCTTTGTCTACGTTTAACTTCTTTTTAAAGATTTTTTTTTAAAAAAAAAAGTTGTAAATTCATAAGGGTGTTTGTTTAAAGGAATTAATGAACTACTTTTGCAACTCAATTTTTAAATAATTATATCTAAATAAGGTATTGTAATCATTCAAAATAATCATAGTCACTTAAAATAATTATTCATTTATAACTATTCATTTTTAATCATTCATTTCTAATCATTTATTTATAACTATCCATTTCTAATACTTCAAAATAATTACTATTTTTAATTACATTTAAACGAACTATTTTTTGTAACTCATTTATAAAAATTATATCTAAACGAGTTATTAACTAAAATCTCTCTATAAATAACTATATCTAAATGAATCGTTACTAAAATTCAAATTTTTAATCACTCAAAATAACTCCCTATTTATAAAGAGTCTATAATTTTACATCCAAACATCTTCATAAACAATTATGTTTTTTTTTAAGGAAAAAAAAAAAAAACTCTTTTGCCTCTACAGTTTTTTTTTTTTTTTTTTTTTTTTTTTAAAGCTACATATATTTTTGTAAAGTCTATAAATTGTACTATGATTGAGACAAAAGAAAGAAAACATCCAAACATTATCTCAAAAAAAATATATATCCAAACAAAGTAAACTTTTTGACCATAATAAGAGTTTACTTTTTTTTTCCTTTTTTTTTTTTTTTGATCATGGTAAGAGTTCACTTGAAAAAGTGGCAACTTGTTCTAATTTTTTTATGATACAAACGGCAATCAAAATTTTAATTTCCAAGGATATTACATGGGTATTTTGTAAAATCATAGAAATAAATAAATATATATTCTAAACATTAATCTATTCACACTAATGATATTTGTTAATATTTATTTTATAATTTATCAACTTTTGTTAGGGTTATTTTTCCAACTTTTAAATGATGTATTGGTAATATTGATTATCCTCTTATTTCGACATTCAACCTATAGACATGAAAATGTCTTTTATTTTCTCTTCTTGCTCATTTTCTTTTAGCATCTCACGTAGGAGTGATTTTGGTTTGATTTTGTACCAAACTGACAACCGAATCGATATCTTCATTTTCAAAAAATGGACTTGATCCAATGTCTAGTAAAGTATAGATCCTTGATTCGATTTTCAATTGGTTTGGCTCGGTTTTGGATACGATCCAATGTCCAATTTTTTTTTGTCAATTCTTCAAAAATCATGTATCACAATATGAAAGTGATTTGCTTAATTTTGGTGGTTCATTCGTTCACCTTGTCAATGAATGAGAAGGATATGAACATTAACAAGTTCAGTCATTGCATCCGATTTTCTTTCGTAAAATTAATTTCAAATAGATAATGATAACTAATATAAAAAAGTAATGTTTGAGAAAATTATTTGAAAAATATATTGACGTTTGAAGGATAAAAAAAACATTTATTATAAGAGATTGATCTTCTAAACTTAAGGAAATCTTCTAAATAATGGAAGGAAGATGACTTTATATGACTTATTGATAATATATATATTTCTATTTGGTTTGGTTTTTATTGGTTTTTTAAAACAAAAACCGAAACCGATTCAATATTTTCGATTTTTTCAAATTACAAATTGATATGTCCAACTTTGTGCTAAAAAATCGATCTAATCCATTGAATTGACTTGGTTCGGGTTTTCGGTTTATTTATTTATTTATTTTGTCACACCCCTAATCTCACGGTCATATTTTATCAATTCAACAAACATTTGTTCAAAAAGTGTTCTACATTATTGTTTGGTAGAACAATAATATATGTAACGGTCAAAAAATAGAATTCTATAATCACAATAATTTAAAATTTTTAAAATCTAGTTTGATTTCATATCTTAAGTTTATGAAATTATTTCCTTATATTAAGCTTACTAAGTATAGCAAATTCCTCAAAAGAGGGAAAACAAGAGAAAATAAAAGTTATGACCAAGGCAGGAAAGATGAGCTCTTGTTTCTCACCTTCCAAAGATCACCGAAAAATATAACAAATAATGCAAATAGAATTATGTGATTAAAGAAAAAGCCAAGAAACAACCCAGCATGAGAAATATTTTAGAATAATAACAGTAATATATTTGAAAGAGAGAAAATAGTGAAAAACATGAAGTTGAATGATGTCATATTAGATAGTTTCAAGTTCTATTTCAAAAAAATTAATTTACATATAGCCTCACACTATTTAATATGGTATCGAAATTTCAAGTGAATATTAGATCCATAAATTTGGATCCATTCCAAATGAATAAAACTTGAGTATTAGATATATAAATTTGAATTTGATCCAAGCGTGGACAATTTGGTTTACAAATTTGAATTCAATCTAAGTGGAAAAAACTTTAAGTGTGGTATTTGATCCACGGATTCGAATTCGACCCAAGTGGGTAATCCTAAACAAATAATTTGATCCACAAATTTTAGATCTAATTCAATATGGTGTTCCAAAAGAAGCATCGTTTTGAAGGGTTATGTTGGAGGTACTCACATTGTCCAACATTAAAAGGCATAGAGTTTTTATCATGTTAATAACATATGTGAGCTATCCTCTTTATCACAATTAGTTTTAAAATAGATCCTCACACTAATTAATACATGTTATACCTTAATTTTGAGTTTTTTTTTTTTTTTTTTTTTTTTTTTTTTTTTTCATTCTTGGAGGCACCACATGTAAGAGTATTATTGATTAATCTCAACAACCAACAAACATTATAATAAATAATGAAAAATTGTCAGAGACGGCTCAAGAAGCATGGTTTGTGGCATATGTCGAGATGATTTTGACGATTTAGTAAGAACCCGATAAATTAATGAAAAATTCACGTGCCAAGAAATTTCATCAAATACTAAAGAATTGGAGTATATAATATAATGTAAATAAACTAAATATTTGAAATGGATCAAAAGTAAGTACGAATAAATATGGAGACACATGCTACCACACTTTATAACCCAACGACAATAAATATAATGTAAATTTACTAAACCCAATAAATCTTACACAAATACAAAATAATTATCTATAATGTAACATAAACCTATTCAAATCTCCACCTTAATATAATATTATCTACTTTTGATATAAATGACATTATTTTTTGTTATTTTTAAAAGGTCACGTAATAATGAAGGTGTTTGTCATCTCCTTATAAATTCATGATTTATTTCTTATTTAACTTAGGGGTGAACATGGGTTGGGTTGAGGGGGTTTTCAACCCAACCCAAATTTTCAGGTTGATCATTTTTCCAATCAAACTCAACCCAATTAAAGATACAGCCCAACCCAACCCAACCCTTATATTTTTGGGTTGGGTTGGGTTTGGTTAGGTCATCGGGTCCAATAATAAATTATAAATTATAAATATCTTTTTATTTAAATTACTCCTACATTATACATAAACAAAATACAATCTTCAATCAAGGTAATGAAATGAATATAAATATACAATC
>JBBMKA010054920.1:0-18522 GCA_037833695.1 Sechiopsis laciniata
AATTTATATATATATATATATATATATAGAATAGATGAAAAGATAAAATGAAAATTTAAAATTATAAAAAGTAGAAATATATGAGAAAATGTAAAAAAAAAAAAAAAAAAAAAAAACAAATGCCACGTAGGCAGCCCTGCAGGGTTTCCTAGAGACTTTCCTGCAGGGAAGTAAAGCCCATTTCTAATTCTGTCCCCAAAATCACAAAGTGAGGAACTACAGGGATTTAAAACTGATTCAAGACACCACCACAAAGAAATGAAATCTTAGAGAAGAGGAGAAAATAATATGCTTACCTGCCTACGACAAAAATGTGAAAGAAATTTATTAATTTTTAAGAGTGGCGTGGTTGATTCAATGTGAAAATGAGATGTCCTATGCAGTAAACAACATTGAATTAAAAGCAATTTACAAAAGATAACTAGAAAAATAGAAAAAATTTATAAACCACATATCTATATATTTATAGAAGACAATACAATATATAGTATTTCAATAACATGAAAAAGAACATTCTACCCTGCTAAATCAGTACAATCTATGTTTCTCACTTAAACTAAAATTCTCATTTAAGTTGTGAAATATTAATCAAAACAATAAATCCATATCAAAATTAAATGACTTAAGAGAAACAACACAATCAATCAATTTGAATAAATATATTGATCATTATATGCTTGATGGTAGCACCAAATACAGTTTGATAATGGAACTTTATATCTCAAATACCTTAATATTTTGGGTATGCTAAAAGCAGTAGCTCGAGTGTCGTTCCCCGAGAAAATGCATACAAGTTTGTAATACAAGATTGGCTCACTGATTACACCGATAGAAAAAAGAATTTATATAGTCTATAAAATGGAACAAAAGCATGGCCCATTGTTGGGAGTACGAGGTCACGCGGTGTTCGCTCTTAGTTAGCTCTAGTGAAATGCGATCGAAATGAATTTAACTATGCGTGCCTATACCTTAGATTGTGCAAGTATACACAATCTTGTTGTAGCAAGTTTTAAATAAAGTACATGTCATCAATAAGTGATTAACAACTTGTTTAAATGAAGTTTAGAGAGTCATGGTAACGGGAGAATATTGTTGTGATGGAGTTATAACTAAGTTTGCAGAAATAATTTGCTAAAGCAAAATAGATGCAATGTTCAATAAGTAAGATGTGAAGAATAATGAGCTAACTTTAATCAGGTTAGAGGCATCGGAAGGAGTCTAGGACTTTTCGAAGTATTACGCTACATCAAAAAGGCATTATGTTGAGAAGCAAACTACTGTTTTGCTTTAACACTGGCTCTCTCAAGCTCTAGCATTTAAATGACAATAGAGCTAACAACATTATTAAAAACCTTATCTCTAAGTGTTTTTTAAATTGCAAGTAAAGCTTAATAAACCTAGTGTTATGACATGCAAGTTCGCTCTATCCCTTTTGTCTTGAAAGCAAAATAAAGTTAATACAAATGCTTGATCAGACGGAATGTATTTTAAGTTAAACTAGCATGCATTTATAGTTTGACATCTTGGTACTTCTTTGCTACAGCGAAATACTCCTACTCGCCTACTTCCTTCTAATGATGGATTTAGTTACTCATAATGGAAAATAGATTCAATGCTAAGTAAAAAAGCAAAGTTCATCTTCATTCAATCAACAAAAAAAAAAAAAACAAGATAACAACGTTTGCTCACAAAACAAAGCTTAAGCAAAAAAAAGCGAATACAAGTAAAGAGAAACAAAGTTAAGAAGAAACCTGGTTGGAATCACTAAAACAGTGTCTCTAAACCCAGCTCTAACTATGCTCTGCAACTTTAGCTAACTAATTTGCTACAACTAACCAGCTAAACAAGTGGAAATGGAAAACAACTAAAGCTACGAACTAATGCTATGGAAATGGCAAGGTTTTTTAGGCGGAAAGAAAACTTGACGATGATCTCTCCAGAAAAATGGAGGATGCCTTCAATAAAGACCAAGGGCTGTTTTTATAGAGCTCCAGACAAGGCTCAGCTCCACTTTTGACTGGTCCACTTTCCTGCCAGCCTCCTCCATGATCTCACGTACATGTCCTTTGCCAGAGCGGTTGGAGAGCAACGACTGAGAGGCTTTTCTCAGATCTTTAACACGCGTCCTTCGCTTAGATATTTTTTTAGAGTTAATCTTCGTTGTAAATCACTTTACTTCAGCAATACTTTTAGCAACTTCACATTTTGGTCTGCAGAAATGCTTAAGCCAAATAAAAAATATCAAGTTTATAGAATTGAAACTTGAAGATTCACACATTCATGTACTTTTGTTAAGCAAACTTTTAAAATGTCATCCTAAACAAAAAAACTATAGGATTTCACATTTAGCCCAAATAATGATGCTAAAGCGAACTAACTAAGCAAATTTATTTTATAATGTAGCAAAGTTTCATGCGAAATACTACTATACTTAGCATTAATTCTCAATTCTTGAGAGTTATCACCCATAAAAACAATAGAGAACTCAAATGTTGTAATACTTTGGTTTATGAAATTCAACGAAAGGAATCATTTGAAATAGGGTGAAATGTTAAAGTTGAAGTTTGGAATAGGTTCACTCAACTTTGTCACCGAAACATATTCTTAACGTAGTTATTATGAACGATTAACTATTGAGAAAGTGTTTGGTATATGTCTCTTCGTGGAACAATATCTACTAGCAACAAATTCTCAATTACCAAACCTGCCACACGGCCACCTATGCCTGAAGTTCTTACAAGGCTGAAATTCTTCTCCATATCCCCTCATATTAAGAATTCATACTTTAAAGACCATATATTTCTGTGCCCTAAAAACTAAACACAGAAAAGAGAAGCAAAAAAAAAAAAAAAAGAACAAATAAATACACCTTATGCTGATTCCTTCCACAACATGGTAAGCTTTTGTACCTGAAGTTTTGTTCAGCAATTTTTTTGTCCATGAACTAAAGAACCCCAACGAAAACTATAGAGAAAGGAAAATGAGAGAAGTAATACAAAGAATTTTGAAGAGGATATCCATGAACAATGAAGGTTAAATTGCCATGAACAACCCAAATGAATTTTAAGTTTTTAGAGTCCCCACTGCAACACTTTCTATGAATCAGGATCAAGACAAGAGCAGAAACAACAAAGAGTTAATTTTTTACCTATAAAGTTTAACAACTTGTGGAATTTTAATACCTCTAACAAGAAAATAATGCACTGCTAAAAACTTATAAAATCAAATATTGAGCTATTTATGTAGACCAAATAACAAATAATTACTACAATAGTAAATTTGACTATTTAAAAAAAGTGTAAAGTTGCTAGTTATAAAATTATCAAAAATACAATAAAAAACTGCTGAAATCATTAATAATTATTTTATAAATAGTTAAAGTATTAGATTGGTTATTAGAGAGTCGGAAATCTTCCAACTTGATTCATCAATCTTAACTTAATTTTTTTTTTTTTATTAGATAGAATACTTGTATGAATTTTAATGGTCTCAAATACTATATTAAACAGTATGATGTTTTAACTAATAATCAATAGTTGATGAATGGCATAATTCATCTTTTTATAAATACTAGAAAGTTTCCTAACTTTTTAGGTTTGGATCATCGACAAATATGTCAGGAGGATTCTACTAGTTTTCTAACTGTCTACGATAAAAATTTTACAGATTGCCAACAAAATTCAACCACTTCACTACATTTTTTATTCATGATATTGAATGCTCTGGCTTCTCGAGGGAGTCGATATGGTTTCTTCTGCGTTTGATGAACTCGGGCTTTCGGATGTCTCGGAGCTGCTGATCTCTCCATTTCTCTCTTTGTTCGACCAAAGTTTTGAGAAGATCTTCTTTGATATCAGCATGCCCTTCATTTTATTCCCTGCGACCTGTTCAAGGTTGTTTTTAGCAATGTCGCTTACATTGCCATTGCCATTGCCATTGCCTAGCTTTAGAACAGCAAGCTCCCCTTTTAGTGCTCTTATTTCTTCCATAGTTGGTATGGCATCCCAGTCGTCCTCGGCATTCGTTGTAGTAGACCTCGAGCTTCCATTAGATCCTCCTCCGGGAAGTAATGCCCTGATTGAACTTGGTAAAACTGGCGTGCTGTCACCCGCTGATGCTGCTGAGGCTCTCATTTGTTCGAAGAAAAGGACTTGGACAACGACACGCAAGGGAAGCCGCTCGTTTTGCACGGCATGTAAACACGCATCGGGGGACAGTTTTCTGCAGTCCATCAATCGACATATTTTCTTACGGTCACTCTTGCTAATTCCAGGGTGTTCCTGCAGTGAGCAAAGCCAAATCTAAGTTTCATTTGTTCAGACAATTGAATGCATGCAGTTGCTCGACTTAAAATGGAAATAAGATATACCTTCAGAAACATATCGATGGCTCGGTATATTCCATCGTGAGATGGTCTGGAGAAGCTCGATACCGATTCAGCAAGACGAATAAATTTCAATAGGGGTAAGTTAGGATCACGAGCTACTTCAGCAAGATAGCCATCAACCAGCTTTGCAACCATCAACTTGGAAGCATCAGAAACAAATCTAGGACTACTAATCTCATGGTATTCATTCTCCATGTGAAGATCGTAGTGAACATTCTGTACTTGTGTCATAAACTCCTCGACAAGTCTTTGTACCATGTCAACATCATATATCGTCATTTCTCCAGCAGGAGCTCGAACCAACAGATCGGCCACTGTTGCCTCATCGAGCTGCTGACCAATTCTTTTCATCAGTTCAAGTCTTTCCATCTCTCCACAATCTGGCAGAGCTCTTAACAAATTAAGTAAGAAGTTACAGGAGACTTCTCCCTTCCCTGTAGGGAGTAGCTGAACTATTGTGTCAACCACTAGTCGGTATTTCGCAATATCACCATCCTTCATCATACCTTGAGAAAATCCAGGTAACCTCCTCGAGGTGTATGCTTTCAAAGCTTCCCCAATTACAACACCACTGATTCTTCCCCTCGTCTTTATCGTGGTTACTACGCGTTTGAATAAGTCAACTTGAAGCTCACAAAGATCCTCAACCCACCAATCCTTTGGAACAACTTTTTGTGTTGTCACACCATTCCAATGAGAATCGTCCCCATTTTCAGATGGACGCTTCTTCCTGTTATAGGTGTATGACCATTCAACCTTCGAAGTCTCGATGCAAGACTTGGAAGTGATGGAATCGAGACAGTGACTGACCACCTTAAGTTCCTCTGACCATGGAAGAAAAGACTTTGTTGTCTGAAGAACAATTATGGAGTCCTTCCAGCTTCTGAAGATGCTTGAGTTGAGAAAAACTTCGATTTTGTAGATGAGATTTCCTTTTTCAATGGTTTCATACATCTCGAGATATTCGGCTGCACATCTAGCAGCTATAACATTGTAGGCATTGAGAGTGACAATCATACCATAACAGAACTTGGCACAGATTTCAAAAGCAGCCGATCCGCCAGGTATGTCCAGGATTTGGATTTCATCACTATTCTCTTCATTTGACAGAGAAACTAGTTTTTGCAACCGAGCACTTTTCGACAAAAGCGGAAACTACAAAAACAAGAATGATGTGTGCCATTAGTACAATTTCTAAACACAAGAACCAAATGGTTTCTAAGAATGTAACTTTTGAGCTTCTAAATCTATTGCGTAGTGCTCATAAGAACAAGAGGGTGGTGCTCATACTACAGGGAATGAAGTGAACATGTTACAAGAAGACCTAATGCTTCAATATTTATGTTCTTCAGAAAAAAAAAACTGAAAGTAGTAAGTAACTGTAGTATACATCTAATAATTATATATCTTCAGGTTAAAATCATAAATTTGTATTATATTTGACATGTTAATAAATGTGAAAAAATGTTAGGACTTTATCAATAAAGTTCAACCTTCAGCCAGAGAGTAATAATCTTTTACACAGAAGAGCAGAGCTCCATAGCTTCTAAGAAAGAAATATGAGTAGTAAAACGGGCTTTAGATAATATTAAATAATAAGTGTTCATATATAAATCACCAAATAATTTTAAAACTCAATACTTAATTTCAAAACCCAATTGCAGAATAAAGTGTTTCTGAAGTTTATTAAAAGAAAATGGAAATGTATCATGAAGCTGCCATTTGAAGAACTAATTTCACAAACTTTAGAATCGTATCATATCAAGAAATAATAATTTCAGGTTCAATGAATGAATATTCAAAATTATCATATTCTTGGTATATGTCTTCCCATTATTCAAGTACTTATTACAAAAATAAAAAAAAATCTACTTTAATAAATGAGCTTAGATGTTGTTGTTTGTAAGTGCTCCCACAAAATAGAAACTCTGGCTTTGATCATCTAAAAACATACTAGATACACTGGACATTGTGAACCTTGACTCTCCGGGTTATTATTTAATATAATCAATCCCTCTGAAATAAAGATGAACCAGAGCCATACCTTATGCAGATAAAACTTCACGTTTCCAACATTCACAACAATGTCAGTTGCTAGCTCGGTTGCCACATACCTGAATAAAACAAGGATGATTCAAAACTCATTGTAGGAAAACTCCAAAATCCTGAATTCATGCTCAATAGAAACAAACCAAGAAATGTATGTCTCATTTCTAAGAACGGAGGAATATAAATTCAAACAGTCAATAGAATCTAGCATTGTCAAAAAGATTTGGACCAGTTTGATAGTGTCAATTCATATCCTTGTTAAAAAGAAAAGGCCTAATTTACCAGGTATCGGATTCAATATATAGATTTGGAAAGCCTGTTATCTCTTATTCAAAAAGGGTATTAGAAAAAAAACAAAAAACAAAAAATTCAGGCCCGTTTGATAACCATTTGATTTTTTGTTTTAGGTTTTTGAAATTTAAGCCTACAACAACTACCTTACCATATTTTTTATCTTACTTGCATATCTACATCTCACCTATATTTGTAGAAACCAAACCAAAATTTGGAAACAAAAAAAATAGCTTCCAAAAGCTTGATTTTGTTTTTAAAAGTTGGTTAACATTCACATACTTTCTTAAGGAAAGATGGATACATTATAGGAAAGATGAAACATATTGTTGGAAATTTAAGTAAGAATAAGCTTAAATTTCAAAAACAAAAAACTAAATACCAAATAATTATCAAACGGGGCCTTAGCCATTGAGTTCTAGTGTAGATGAAAAACCCATTTCAACCCAGAACTTCATGTGGTGACAATTCCATTTTTTTTGTTTTTAATAAAATTGCACTAAAACTGAAAATGAGAAACTAGGAAAAGTGGGTGATTTTTATTGACTCATAGTAACTTGATTGATTAACAATCTGCTTCAATAAATCAATATAACATTCAATGTCCACAACCAACATCAGCAGCAAAAAGAGGGGGGATGGAAAACAAAAAGCACATCAAAGGCAACCAAAATGAAAACAAGTCTCACCTAATCTTATCCCCATCAGTCTGAAATGCATCAGGCTTGGATCCAAGTTTCATAAACTTCATGTTCTTGGTCAAGGAAATTGACCTGAGTATCTGTTTTCTATCTCTTCTCCAAGTTTTATATGTCAATCCAAAGCAAACCCAGAAAGAATATTTCCAAGAAAGTAGAAGACAAAACACCAAAACTTGACCAGATCTCTTATGCTGAAAGATATAGAGGGGATGAAATGAACAAATCTGGGGTTATTTTTCCTAGTGTGACCGAATCTTTTCAACAAACAAAGTAGAATCAAACTGGATTTTTATAATTAAATCTTACAAACACCGCCAGAAACTGAAAAAGGCTGTAAACAAGAGATTGCTTCCTCAATGTGTAACATTCCCCAAGGACCCCGGGTGTGGCATTACAATGAAAAACACTCTTGAAACGTATATAATTCGCAAAGCTAGAAACACCCCCACTTGCTAATGCCTGACACCACCGTCCTTTTCTTTATTTCTTTATCTTCCCTTAACAATGAGTCAAATACCAAAAATCCTTCCCAATCCACAGAATCCCACAACTGAAAATCCCTTGTCCACTGCCTTTTCTTCTTGATTTGAAAGCTCAACACCTGAAACTGCAAAAACAAACACCCAATTGTAAATTGAAAATGGGGAGAAGAAATCAAGAGAATCCCATGAACCCTTTACTTAGAAATTCATCAAATGAAGATATAAAAAAAAAAAACAAGGGCGGGCAAAGTGAGAAAACAAATGAAAAGGGGGTATACCCAGAAAGAAGAAAGCAAACAAAAGGGGAAGAACACAACAGTAAGAAGATAAGAAAAAGGTGGGAAAAGAAAGATGAAAGGTAGTGTGTCTAGGGTTTCCTTTATGGCATTGGCAAACACAAAGAATCAAAAAACAGAAACAATGTTGAATTGAACCCCACAAAAACAAGAAAGTGATAAATCAAAAAGGCAAGGAATGAGCTGTGCCTCATATTTGACAGCCACCACAGCTACACAAACACAAAAGGGCAACCTCAGAATGTTCCCTTTAATCTCTAACTCTCTCTGAATCAGCACCACTGAGAGATCTTTGGAGAATTGGGCAATTGAAATCGAAATTGAAACTGAAATTGAAATGGGGTTTTTGAAGAATAAAAATGGGCACGCTAACCTGACAGCCATGGCTTTGTTGCACCCTTGAGCGACGACAATGAGCCGAAACGCCCTTATCAGGTTGGTGTTAGTACATGGTCTTTGTGGGAATATGTTCAGCCAAAGTAAAACCAAGAACGCTGTATACCAGAAAACGACTCCTTTTTCTTTGATCATAATGTCTACCATTCTCGTCCTCATCTCTCTTTTTTCTTTTACTTTTTTCTACTCTGTTTTTATTATTTTGTCGCACTGAAAAAGAAAAGGAAAAGTGGATTCTTTTTTGGACCGTTTTTTCCCTCCTTGTTGAGTTCATTTTTTTTTTCACTTTCTTGTTCTTTTTTCTCAAGTCTATATTGTGCAATTTACACCAACATCGATTCCTTCTTGTTTCCTTTTTAGATTTTTATGAACAAAATTAATACCAAGAATATTACCAGATGTGAAAGATACTATAATGATGAATTTTTAGTGAGTTTAGAGAGCGAGTTGGGTTGTTATAAACATCATATTATTACAATATGTGTTTGGAGTATATATTATTATTATCAAGAAAGATCATGTTAACATAAGAGAGTTATTGTTACAATATTTTTTTTATAATATTAGTTATTAATTCTAATCATCATATAGGGTAAGCTATCCCTTGTATTTGGGGCTCAAAGAAAACTCTCATGTGTCTTTTTGTGTGAGCGTTCTAGGTCAGGAGAGAAAGGCTGAGGTAATTAGTGTTGTGTAAGGAGTAGGGAGTTTTGGTTTGGTCGTGGTGGTCGCTGAGGTTGAGCTTGGAAGATGGACTAGGAAAACTTCTATAAACGACTAGAGAGGTCGAATTTGCCAGAAAGAGAAAAATGGAAGGGCTCACAAAACATAGGATAAGGATATTAACGAAATTGAAAGAAACCTGAAGTGTACAACGATGCGCAAAATTTTGTCTAAAAAGGTAGTAAATGTAGATTCATTCAAGCAGAGCATATTCCAAGGATATGAGGAGTGAAAGGCAGAGTAAAAGTGAGGAAGGCCAACTAGTCTACCAAGAATATTTTGTTATGTGAGTTTGTAATGGCCTGGGTTTTCGTTACGGTTCTCCAAGTATGATTTTCTATTTGTTCGATTGGTTTGTTGGGCCATTATTGCAGTTTTAACCATAGGGGTAATTTGGTAAACTTACACTTAGGGCTTGTTTTGTGATTTAATGAGATTTAAGGCCATTGTTGTGATTTCAGGCAAGAAAGGTCGGATTTGCGTTTATGGAATAAATGACATGTGGCCAATTAGGAGGGTTTGGTTTCATGGACTTAATTCGCCATTCTTTTGATCGATCAAGTAGAGAAAAGCGAGAGAAAATCCATCGAGTTAGAGAGCTTCAAATCCCCTCATCCCTCCCTTCGATCTCTTCCTCCTTTGCCGGCTACTTCACGTTGTAGATCGAAGCCACACCGATCTCACGCTCCGCGCCTACGTCTGCTGATCATCCTATCTCAGCATCGATCACGCTCGCAGCTGATCCCGCTAGCGACGCAGCACCGCACGCCAGATGCGCACTCGCTCCCACACGCACCACCCTCACGCGCGCTGATCTGCAGCCACACACCGCAACACACTAGCAGCATCACCGAGCAATAGCTCCGCGCCGCACCGTTGCCCTGCTTGCCCTTCGTCTGTTCCAGCGCACGCTAGCACGTTGTAGTAGCCCCTGTCAGTAGTGCCTCATGCTCGTTTTTATGCCATCTACCGAACTGCGGTGTGCTAGCCGTCTCGTGGCCTTCGCTGCAACATGCCTTGGGTAAATCATGTTTTCCCTAAGTTCTCTGCTAGTTTGGATGTTTGGATAAATTATTAATTAATTAGTATTATTGTTTTAGGTTGTGAGTTGCTAGTCGATGGTATCTGCATCTCAAAGAGCATTTATTCTATTGTTTCAGGTAAGGACTTCTTACCTGGGTTGTGTGAACCTGATAGCTCTTAAATAGAGCATAAAATAGGCTAGTTTATTACTCATTTTTCTAAGGTTCAAGGGAAATAATCATGTTATAAAAGACTTAACACGAATAAAACTGTTAGAAATCATATGCATTCATCAGTTAGCGCGCTAGAGGCCTAACATCGCATTTTAGAGTAAAATAAATGAATAAATTGTGCTTAATGCGACGCGATACAAAAAAAGTGAAACTTGGACACCGAGGAACAAATCAATGCGAATAGCGAAGCACAACACGACGCAATCTCAAGACAATCGTATTCGAGGAACTATGCCAATAAGAAAAGAATAGAAAATCAATCAAGCAATCAATTTGGCGACAATCAAGAATTCCCAGCAGAAATCAAGGAACCTTGTATTAATGAAAATCTTCTAGCTCGCCCAAACTTGTTAGCCAAGAAAATCAACTCTATAAATAGAAAGAAAGAAGCTGTAATTGGGGAGCTGGTGAGGGTGGCCAGGACCGGTAGATTGGCCAAGCGCCAATCTACGTGAACCAGAGCTGGTGGTGATGTAGGAGCCGATGACAAGGAATTTGCACATTTCACAACCGCATTAATTCCTATATGTTGTTTTAGTATTTTATTAGTTAGGAAAAGATTATATAACTGTTTCAGCTTTTAGTAACGAGATATCTAAATTTCCCTTATTATCTGTCATTCATTTCTATGTCTTATTAGATAGAAGCAATGGTGATAATTTCGTATATAGAATGTTGTAGGTTCTTAGTTTTTATCTGCTACAATTTATTCTAAAGTATGCGTCGGCTAGCTACCCACATATGTTATCCTTCAGTAAACTCGAAAGAGGGAGTTGAATGCAAGTTTAGTATGATACGATAGGTTCATCGTGAGATCTCTTGCATGATTTAGAAGTTAGGAATAACCTTTCTGTCACAACAGTCGCCCAGGGTTAGTATGAGTAACTGCTACGGAAGCAGAGTTAGTTGTAAATCATTAAGTGCAGAAAACACTTATTAAGACGGGGAAAGGTGGGATCTATTTACCATTATTGCATATTCAACATCTTCTATATCCACAATTTTTACCTATGCTCATTAGTTTAATGCTTATTTAGCTACTTAAAATAAAACCCAAATCAACCATTAATTTCATCCTTTTTATTTATTCGCACAACTCTTAAGCTAGTAAGAATAATTCTAGACCTCAATCCGTGTGGAGATCGATAATTTTACTTATTACTTACTGCATTCTGATCACGTATACTTGCGCGTAGTGATTTCGAAGCACACTTAATACTAAGTTATGCATAGAATCCATTCAATTGCGTAGTTATATCGGAACGAGAAAACACGCAGATCATGACCCTTCGCTTATGTTATTGAATGCATCTCTATTTGTATGTGATATTGATTGCCAACATGCTTAGTTACTTGGTTATGTGATTTGTGGTCCTGATCCTTAGGGTGCTAGCATGTAGCTTAGTTACGTTTTATGTGCAGTAGTATCCTGCTAGGGTGATGTGTTTACTTATTGATGAGCATGTTGTATGAACTGCCTAGGTTGAGCATATAGCACTTTTAGCTTATGTCTGATAGGTTGTCATCATCTAAAGGCATGAAGGGGATGTGATGTAACATGCCACCCTCTCAGGCCGGGGACATGATGTAACATGCCACCTCCAATTAAGCCTAGTTCGTAGCCTGCTAGAGTGGAATCTTTTCCAAGGTGTAAGCGAGCCATGGAACGATCTTTAGCTTCCGGCGTTGGGTGCGAACAGGCACAGTTGGGTGCCAAAGGCCTCCCATCATCTGTGGATCAGTGGACACCATTCCATGTAGTTAGGCATGTGGACCTGAACCGGCGTAGCTTGTGTAGTCCTACATTTACTCCAGTTTGCATTAACATGAACTTTGTTGATAGATCATGGGAGTCCACTGCTTAGGATATTTATTTATTGTTGTCATTGATTCAGCATGCAGGATAGGAATTGAATTTCCATTCTATTTCATTGTTTGAATTGTTTTAAATAATCTATCGCTAGATGCTTAGAACTTGATTTATGTTTTCTTTGGAAACGGTTTTAGTTCAATAAATGCATTTAAATTCCTAAAATTTCTGTTATAACGGTATTTATAATTGTATCGAAGTCATGCATGTTGGGTAAGAATCAAGTCTATGATGGTTTTAGAAGTTAGGTTCTACAGAGTTTAAGAACAAGGAGATAAAAGATAAAGTGTTGACTAAGTGCCCTTGGATTTACGATAGATCGATGCTTTTGTCTGAAGACTTCTAGTGTGATTCAAATGTCGTAGCAGTGAAACTCAAATACGCCTCTCTTTGGGTCTATTTTTTCAAGATTCTTATTACTTACTGTTGGAAGCAGTCTGTTATGGGGTTGGGTAATGCAATACGTGAGTTTGAAGAAATGGATTTGGATGAGTTTCAGCTAAAATATGAGGAAGTTTTAAGAATAAAAGTCAGAATAGACATCCCGGTACCCCTATCCAGAGTCATAAGATTTAAAGTAGGATTTATGGACGAAGAAATTTCAGTTCGATCAAATATGAAAAATTACCTGAATTCTATTTTAATTGTAGAAAAATTGAGCACCAATTGAAAAGTTGTAAGGAGGAGGAATTCAAATCAAATGGGAAATTTACCTTTCAGCAAGATTAAGATAAGAAGGTTATTGGGGAGGAGAGAAGATACAAAAAAAATTCTAGAGATGGGTGTGTAGTAGAAGAGAAGGAAGGAAGAGATCGGGTTGGCACGATGAAGGAATGGGTCGAGGGAAGTTATTAGGGATAAATAGACAGGGAGGAATGGGAGCATGAGAAATGGGGTCAATGAGAGAATGCAACGGATAGAGGCCGATCTAGGAAGAGGCCAAAGTAAAGGAATTTTATATAAGAAAGGGATGGACTGTCGAAGAAAATGAGTTGACTACACAGGATGGGAAATCATTTGAAGAAGTTAGACATTTGGCCACGAATGGGTATTCTGCGTGCTTAGAAAGACATACAGGCATGTCAGTGAGGAACAGGTGTAGCACAGTTACTGGAAATGAGAAATTACCATTTGAAAAAAGTTAGCAATGAAGCTAAAAAGATGTGGTTGCTCTTTATTGGTGTGTTTGTGTCATTTGTGTTGGTTTGAACGAGGAAACTTATTTTGTTATGGAAGTTTACTGTTGGGTGAATATTAGCTTCTTTTCTCAATGACACATTAATGTAGTGCATGAGGAGAAAGATAGGTTGTGGAGGTTCAATAGGTTCTATGGTAAGCTAGAGCCTACTAAGAGGAAAGACTCTTGAAATTTTTTGAATCGCCTTAATTCTTGTTCTGAGTTGTCGTGGCTTACGAGTGGGGATTACAATGAAGTTCTCAATTATGAGGAGCAAACATTTAGTGTTTTAAGAAATAAGGCTAGTTTTAAAGGTCCGAGGAACGCAACTGATGATTTTTTGCAGATTGATATTGGATAAAAAGAAAATATTATCTAATTCTACTAGGTGTCGGCTTGACATATTTTTTGCTTCCCCTTCCTTTTTATCTTAATTTGGTAGACTAACAGTCGTGCATCTTAATTTCCATCTCTTTGACCATAGGCCTATTTCTATTTCCTTTTATAGTCTTTTGTGGAGGACTTGTCTAAGATCTCTAAAAGAAAGCTTATGAGATATGAGGATTCTTACTTTGATAATTGTAAAACTATTTTACATAATAATTGGTGCTCGTCGGTGGGACGTGGTTGAGTTTGATTAGATTGATAAAATATTAGTAATAATAATAATAAATAAAATTCATATAGCCAAACAAATGTTGAAAAAATGGAAATTGGATGTCTTCGCATGTCATCCATGTGTCATTCCGGCTAGATTTCTTGGCCATTCTAGATAAACTACGCTTCATTCTCGAGAGCTTCAACGTTTCCATAAATTTTATCGGTATCTCACCTATTAGTCGTGAATATCTTCTCATTCTAGCTTCAACTGTTGATACCGATTTTGTTGTAGCAAGTACCTATGGTTAATTTGTATTTATGTGGACTCGAAGTGACCTGCAATAAAGAAGACAAGTGAGAAAGATTGGTGTTGAGCACCAACACTCTGACACTGAAGTCCGTATTTTGTATAAAATGGAGGGAGTTCATAGCATTACCATAACGTAACTGTTGTCATCGTATTAATGTCTATGTTTAATATGTAACATTTTCGGTTATGCATTAAATGATGGAAGTTACATTTGATTATAACAAACGTTTCATTAGGTTAGACCAATCTTCGTAATAATCACCAACAACTCTATAGGGATTTGCAAAGACTTTGTAGGATCACCTATGGCTCCATAGATCGATGAAGGCTTTGTAAGGGAATAGCACCACTTCGTAAAGGAGTAGCATCCCTTCATAAGAATTTAATGTCGCTTCATTAAGGATCAATGAGGCTTCGAAGGTATCGATGTTTCTCGTATTTCATCATAAAGATGAACGTCACCTTGTAAAGGATATCGCTTCGTAAAGCATCAACAATGCATCGTAATGGATTGGCGACGCCTTGTAAAGAATTAGTGTCGCCTCATATCGCTTCGTAAGGGATCGATGTAATTTTTTAAGAGATTAGCATTATCTCATAAAGGATCAGCATTGCTTTATAAAGGATCCGTGTCGCCACCAAACTAGGAGTGGTCGAGTGCTGATCTCTTAAAAAGGATCACCGTCTAGGCAGACGTTGTTGTCTATCCTTTTAAAGGGATTGGTAGTGCCACTTGGCTGCGAATGAGGCACCAAATCCCTCTTAACAGATTGGTAGCACCGACTGACTATGGATGGTCGGACGTCGATCCTTCTTAAGGGGTCATCAGTGTTTCCTAGTCGTGGGTTGTTGTATGCCGGTCTCTTTTATGATATTTACAGTGTTCTTTAGTTGTTTGTGGACTTTCACCTACGTGAGCTACTCTCTTTTAGGCTCTATGTGGTTTCTTAGACTTCATCTTTACTGCATAAAATTCTACCCATAACAGTAACCTTTACTCGTATGTGTAATTTTTCTTGACAAGACTGTACTTGAAAGTAGTTATGCTAATTTTTTATGACGAGTCTAAGTCGTTATGAGAATTGACCTTTTCTACCAATGACAAGTAGAATTTACCTTGATTCCTTGGATAAGTTCGTGCTTGGTCCTCATATAGGGAGGTCAATGTAGTTGTTTTATATCAGGTTTGTCTCGTAGGAAGGTCATGTCGTAGGATTTATACATACATGGATCTTCTCATAGAGGGATCATTTCGATGACGTACAATTCATCTTGACGTCGTGAGTGTCATCTTGACTATATTCGACGTCCTTACTGTCATCTTGACGATGTTTGACATCGTGAGGGATCATCTTGACGGTGTTTGATCTCGTGAGTGATCATTTTGCATCTACGATGGATCATTTCAATATAGCGATGGATCATCTTGAAAACACAAGGAATCATCTTAACTCGGTGAGAGGTCAGCTTGACTTAACAAGGAATCATCTCGGTATAGCAAGGAGTCATCTTGACTTAGCAAGGAATCATCTCGACTCATCGAGGAATCATCTTAACTTACTGAGTAATCATTTCGTCCTAACAATGGTTCATCTGGACTCAAGCAGGAATCATCTTGAATAAGTAAGGAATCGTCTCGAATCATCAAGGAATCATCTCGACTCTACGAGGCATCTTTTCGACTTGGTGAGGAATCTTTTTGACTTGGTAAGGAATCATCTCAACTGCGTAAGGAATCATCTCAACTTAGCAAGGAATCTTCTCGACTTGTCAAGGCATCATCTCGACTTAGCGATGAATCATTTCGACTTGGTGAGGAATCTTCTCGACTTAGCGAGGATATATAGACTAGTCTCATAAGTTTTTTTATTGTCCCAGATTTTAACATAATGTATCGTTACTTCGTCTTTGACTGATTCGACTAACACAAGGCTCTATAAGTCGCTCTTTTTGGTAAAAATGGGATTTTCATTGTCGCCTACGGTTGTTAAATTCATGTCATTCACATGTCTTCCATATATCATTCAAGCTTGATTTTTTTGTCGTTCTAGATAAATTATACTTCGTTCTTGAGAGCTTCAAGGTTTCCACAATTGTTGTCGGGATCTCACTCATTAGATGCGACTATCCCCTCCTTCTAGTGACAATTGTTGATACTGATTTTGGCATAGCCAGTACTTACGGTGAATTTATATTTACGTGGAATCGAAGTGAGTTTAAAAAAAGAAGACAAGTGAGTGAGGTTGGTGCTGAGCACAAACGCTACGACGCTCAAGTTAATATTTTATAGAAAATTGAAGAAGTTTAGAGAAAACCATAGTTTTTAGCTCGAGAGTTACTTACCACCCTCTGGCTTTGGTCAGAGTATATATAATGTTACCAAAACATAACCGCGATCGTTGTATAAATGTCTCTTTTTAATGTGTAACGTTTCAGTTATGCATTAAAGGTGAAAGTTATATTTGATTGTAATAATCCTGTTGTTGGGTTGGACCGATCCTCGTAGGGATAGGCAACAACTTTGTATGGATCCACAAAGACTTCATAGGATCACTGATAGCTCTGTAGAGATTGGTGAAGGTTTCGCAAAGGATCGGTGTTGCTTCGTAAGGAATCAACGTCGCTTCATAAGGGTCCGACGTAGCTTTGTAAGGGATCAACGTGGCTTTGTAAGGGATCAGTGTCGCCTCATGTCGCTTCGTGAGGGATCGGTGTCACCTTGTAAAGGATCAGCGTCGCCTCGTATCGCTTTGTAAAGGATCGATGAGGCTTCGTAAAAAATCGACTTCACATTTTAAAAGATCAGTGTAGCCTCGTATCACTTTTTAAGGGATCAATGCGACTTTGTAAGGGATTAGCATCGCCTCGTCAAGGATCGACGTTGCTTCGTAAATGACCGCGTTGTAGCCCAACCATGAGTGGTTGGGTGCTGATATTTTCAAAAGGGATTGGTGGCAGTGCCTGACCAAATATAGTAGAGAGTCGATCCCTCTTAAGGTATTGGAGGTGCCGCCGGGCCGTGGCTGGCTAAGGTGCCAATCTCTTTTACGGGTTTTACGACATTGTTTAGTTGTTCGTGGATTTCTCCCTTCATGGGCCAGTCTCTTTTGGGCTCGGTGTGGTTTTTTGGACTTGAATTTCATTGCATAAAATTCTACATATCATACTACCTTAAAGTGTGGCTTAAGGGGAGAATCATTTTTTTTAACTATTTTACCCTTGAGCCACACTTTAAACTACAAATATACCATTTCATTGAAGCCACACTTTATTACCTACACTTATTACTTACGTAATTTTTATATTTAAAAAACACATGTAAATTATTTTATTTCATTTTACATATTTTGTCGATAACACTTTATTACAAACATGTTTTGCTTTAATCAATTTTAAAAACCTGTTTCTAAATAATTTTATTTCAATTTATTTTTCATTTACTACATGATCGATGTAAAAATGTTATAAATAAAATGGTTAGAATATGAAAAGTTATTATTTTCTTTATTTCTATAATTTAATTTTTGCAAGTTATGAATTTATGTTCAATTGCATTTAATAGTGTAATCTTAAAGGTTTTGTAATTTACCTCTTTTGTAATTATATATAGTTCTTCAACATCCTTTTAACAAGTCATTTTTCTAATTTAATTTTTGCAAGTTATGAATTTATGTTTAATTGCATTTAATAGTGTAATCTTAAAGGTTTTGTAACTTTTCTCTTTTACAACTCTCTCTCTATATATATATATAGCTCTTCAACATTCTTTTAACAAGTTATTGAACATTTTTCTATCTCTCAAGTTAGCTTCATTTTCATATGTTAGGTATTGTTGTTTTGCCTTTAATCTATTTCCAATATCTTCTTCTAGAAATATTTTCGAGTTTCCCTATTGATAACTCTAAAAAATTGAGAGTTAAATTAGCTTAAAAGAATATATTTTTATTAAGAATTTTCTTTAATGAAGTAATTTAATCTAGAATT